>VZTF01009443.1:22750-41704 GCA_013397755.1 Cnemophilus loriae
CCCACATGTCCCGCATGTCCCCCATGTCCCTCATGTCCCACATGTCCCTCCTGTCCACCATGTCCCTCATGTCCCTCATGTCCCCCATGTCCCCCATGTCCCTCATGTCCCACATGCCCTACATGTCCCACATCCCACTGTCGTGCCCCAGCCAGACCCTCTGGAATCGGGGAGCTCAGGATGAGGAACCCCAGGAGCCAACCCTGCTCCATCCCTGGCCCAGCAGGTCTGACCTCCCCCTAGGAGGACAGTCGGGTGTCTCCTGTACCCCATTTTGCACAGCCAGGAAGGAAGGGCTCCGGGGGTCCTTCCTGAGGGTCAGCTGGGATGGGAAGGGGGACCCAGCTCAGAGAAAGGGGGAATGAGGATGACGAGTGATGGAAAAATGGCTGTGGGGTCAGGAGAGGGAGAGGCAGAGCTGAACTCACTCAGGTTGTGATTGTCTTTCTTCTGGCGCTCTTTGGCCAGGGCTCGGCTCTCGGCATCTGCAAGAGACCCACGATGTCACCCAGAGGGGACAAGGCTGCACGAGCATCCCGGGCTGGCACTGGAGCCCCAGCACCCCCATGGGGACAGGGCAGCCCCGGTTTTGTCACTCGCTCTGGGGCCGGGATGTACCTGTGAGTTCTCTCTTCTGGGTGAGGTCGGCGGGGCAGGAGCTGCTGGTGACACCGACAAGCGACGCCGTCACCTGGGGGTCCCCGCTGTAGACATTCATGTGGCTGCTGGACATGGGCAGCTGGAAAGCAGAGGGACAGCTGGGTTAGCTCCAGGCAGGGCTGGGGGCCGGGATTGCGCCCAGCTGGGATGTGAGTGCACAGCCCGGGCAGGTGGAATTGTCTTCCTTCAAGCAGCTTTCGTCAGAGTAGCAAAGAAAACAGGACTTCAAAGGGCACAGCTGATCCCCTCCCATGGCCAACATCTAAAACAGGGCAGATGAATCACATCCCAGAAGGGCTGGGCAGGATGAGTCCCCCCGGAGCTGCCACACGGATCTGACCCAGGACACGGTGCTGCTCTGGGCAAGCTCCTGGCTGGGAAACCTCTCCTGGCTCTCCCATCTCCCCACCCCTGGTCTCTCCCCATGCCTCTCTCCCGTCTCTCCAGCTTTTTAAAAGGGTTCCCAACTGTCCTCAAGTGGGAAAAAAGCTGGAGAATTGATTCTTGTGGGTGTTGCTGCCTCCAGGGATGAGGCTGGCTTGGGTGCCACCAAGACACCGCTGTGGGGATGTGGCAGAAGGTCCCCTGTGTGCCACCTCCGTCCCTGCAAGGACAGGGCTGCAGGACCCCCAGGTCTGGCCCCTTGCCGCCACCCCTCACTCACCGTGTTGGGCATGTGCACTTCGGGGTTCATGTAGCCCAAAACGTCATCCAGGCGCATGATGTCATCGATGACCTCATCGAACTGAAAGGGAAAAGCACAAGCACCCGTGGGCTCCTCTGCCCTTCCCAGCACCCTGCGTGTCCCCAGCAGCCCGGTGACACCCCCTCACCTCGCGCTCGGGGTTGGAGCCGATGTTGAGCATGGCCATGGGGCTGTTGGGAGCGCTGTTGCCCGCCGAGGAGGACAGCACGTGGCCGGGCCGGACGCCGGGGGACGCGGCCGGGGGCGGCTTGGGAGAGTGGCTGGCGGGGCTGACGTGGGCAGCGAACTTGTTCCCGTAGGTTTCGGAGAGGTAGGCCTGGACCTTCTTGTCCCGGGACTTCTGCAGGTGGTAGGTGGTGGGGTTCTCCAGGTAGGACTGGACCTGCGGGGACAAAACCCATCAGGGACCCCGCGGGCTGTCCCACACCCGGGCAGGGGGGACACCACGGTACCTTGAGGACCTCTCCGGGCACGGGCGGTGGGGACTGGAAGTGGACGGGGGTGTTGATGGCGGGGCTGGAGGCCACGGGCATGCGCTGCTGCTGCATGTAGTTCATCATCATCTGCTGCTGCACCCGCTCCCGCTCCGCTTCCTGCTGCGCCTGCTGCTTCATCAGCTCCATGCGCAGCCCGATGCGGGACGCCATGGTGCCACACCGGCGTGGGAGCCACGAGCCCGCCCGGCACAGAGGTCACCCTGGGAGGAGGACACGGCACGTCACCCGCAGCCTTGCACGGCGGGGAAACTGAGGCACAAGGAGGCAGGAGAAATCCCGGAGCGCCCGCGCTGGGTGGTGGCTGATCCAGGAGGATCATCCCAGTGCTGGCTGGATGGCTCTGGGCTCCTGTCACAGAGCAGGACCTGGTCCCACCACCCAGCCTGGCTGTGAGACACCCCCAGCTGCCTCCTTCCAGAAAACTACGGTGGGAAAGTCAAAAGCACCCCTAGGAAGCTCCCGAGAAGGGGAACTGCCAAGGATGAGGATGGGGAAGTGTGGCCAGAGCTGGGATTGACAAGGACAGGGGGGAATTGGGGTCTGCCAGGAAGGGAACCCCGACGGAGCAGCCAGGACCCCGCGCCGCGCACTCACCCCGGAGCCACTTCCCAAACGCCGCAGCGACGGCAGAACCCAGAGCGAGCCCGGCAGCGAAAGGGAAACAGAAAGCGAGGGAAGAGCAGGAAGAAAAGGCCGGCGGGTGCCAGGAGCCGGGGGCAGGTTGAACTCCCGGCCCGGCCGTGCCAAAGCCCGGCTCCGGCGCGGGGCGAACAAGGCGGGCTCTGTGCGGGGCCCGCACGCGAGCGCGGGGACGGGGGGGACCGCAGCGGCCCCCGCCCGGCACAGAGCGGCCCTTGTTCCCCCGGACAAAGGGGACGGCGGCCCGCGGAGGGTGGAGGATGCCGGGGCACGGGGAGCCGCCCCACCCACCGCCGCCAGGGCTTTCCACGGGGCTGCTTTCCCACGCGGGGCTGGGATGCGGGAGGTGCCCTAAGGGATGCGGGGCTTGGAGCGCAGCATCCCGGGGTGGCAAAGGAAAAGCTGCGAGGGGAAAACCAGACAAATCTGGGGCGGGTTTTGGTGTTTAAATGCAAGTTCAGAGACGGAGGGGCCGCGGCGGTGACAGCCACCCGGAGCCGGTGCCACGCGCTGCCCGGAGGGGAAATTAAATCAAGGCAGCGCGGACGGCAACGCGATTACACAGCTCAAGAGCAGCTATTGAGCGGCGAGGGGAAGGGAATTAATTAGCCGTGGTGGCCTGTCCGAAGGGGGATGGGAGCCCAGAGCCGGGGCCAGCGATCCGCCGGAGCTTCGTTAAGGGGGATGTGCGAACAGCCTCGGAGGAGGGCACGGGGCGGGTGTTGGGATGAGAAACAGCAGAACCCTGGAAAAGACCCCAGTGAGAGCCCCCAGAGGATGGAACAAGGCTGGGTTAAGGGGGAAACCCACAGCTGATGCCCACGGGGGATGTACAACCCCAAACCAAGGCTGGATTAAGGGGGAAACCCAGAGCTGATGCCCACGGGGGATGTACAGCCCCAAACACGAAGGGAAGGGCGAGAGGCTTTTCTCAGGAAGGGCTGGCACTCGTGGGAGCTCGAGGGTGTCACGAGAAGGGTGCCCAGGCACAGCCACCCACAACACAGCACCCACTGAGCCCTGCTGGCCCTGGTGCCACCACCCAGCCCGGCTGCAGGACCCCCCCAGCTGCCCCTTTACAGAAAACGGGGGTGGGAGAGTCAAAAGCTCCCGAGAAGAGCTGCACAAGATGAGGATGAGGATGGGGAAGGGTGGCCAGAGCTGGGCTTGGTGAGGAGAGGGGGGAAATTAGGTCAGGTTTAAAATAACCCCTTTGGTTCTGCTTGGCTTCCCCCCCACCCCCCAAAATGCTGAGCAGCTTCTGCTTTCGCTCTGAGTCAGCCCCGGCAGGAGGGTGGCAGCGGGACAGGATGGGGACCCGGGGCTCACGTCCCACCCTGGGGACACGTCCCACCCTCCCTTGATCCACAGGGACAGCCGGAAGAGCACACGGAATGGCAGCTCCATCCTGTTTTTCCTGCGAGGGCACCCCGACGTTCTCCCACTGAGCCAGATCCCAGCAGCAGTGGGAGCCCCAGACCGATCCCTACTGGGAGAACCCAAGCCAGCCTTGTCCCTGGAGGCAGCAACACCCACAAGAATCAATTCTCCAGCTTTTTTCCCACTTGAGGACAGTTGGGAACCCTTTTAAAAAGCTGGAGAGACGGGAGAGAGGCATGGGGAGAGACCAGGGGTGGGGAGATGGGAGAGCCAGGACAGGTTTCCCAGGCTCATCCCGGCGCACAGGGAGGCACAGCTGTGGTGGGAGGCTCAGAGCGGGATATGGAGCAGTTGGGAAGAGGATGGAGGGGTTGAAGGGTGGCTGAAGAGGAGGGAAAAGCTGGATGGCCCCAGCCCCTCTCCACACCCCGAATCCGCTTTTCCTGTCCGGAGGAACGCAGCACGCGGGGCTGTCCAGGCTCCAGCCGTGCTCCATCAGCCCCAGAGCGGGGCCGGAGCCCGGGAATGCATCTCCCTTCCAAATATCTCTGCTGCTACTCAGCAGCACGGTTATTTCTGGCCCTTCCTCGCTTTCCCTCCGCGGGTGTTATTTCAGCACGAACCCGACGTCCCGGGATGGCATCCGGGGGTGGCTCCAGCTGGAGCATCCCCAGAGCTGCCCCAAGCCTCCCGCAGCCCCCTCAGCACTTCGCACAACCCCGAGCTGTCCCTCGGCCCTGCGGTGACAGCCGGCGGTGACACGGGGGCGGCTGCTGAGCAACCGCTGGGACGTGCTGGAGGGACATCGGGTGCTGCCCCGCAACGCCGGGGGCCAGGCTGGTGACAGACCCCGAGCTGGCAGGTGGCACCCAGTGCCACCCGAAGGGGCACAACACCTGGAGCAGCCACAGCGGCGTCCCCAGGCTCAGGTGTGCGTGAGAAATCCAAGCTGCCCGGAGGCTTTTTCCAGATTTAGCCGCGGGCATCGCGTTACCATCCCAGGGGAGGTGGCCCCGTCCTGCCTGCCAGGCACGGCCACAGCACCGAGTGCCACCACACCTCCTGCCACCCCTCTGAGAACGGGGAGTGATGCCCTGCCGAGCTGAGAAGCCCCAAACTCACTGCACTGCCGCTGCCCGGCCCTGCTCCCTCCTGTGTTTTATTTCCCGGTCGATCGCGGCCGTTTATGAGCGGAAAAATCAATCAGCAGCTCCGGGGGGGAGCGGGGACCCCCGGGGAAAGGAGGGGGGGACAGGGCAGGGACCAGCCACCCACCCAAACCCCGCGCTGGGCTGGGAAGCAAGGGGCAGCGAAAAGGAAAAGGAGAAGAAAGAAGTGAAAACAGCTTCGCTGCTCGCCACCGGCCGGCCCAGCCTTCCCTTCCTTCCTTCCTTCCTCGTTTTTCGTTTTCAAACGCCGGGGGGTGGGGAGGGACACGGGGGTGGCACGGAGGGGACCCCAGCCCGGGCAGGCACAGCTGGCCCCAGGCAGCCCCGAGCCCAGGGCTTGCTCCGATGTCACCGAGCTGCCACCTCGCCACGCACCCGCAAAGCCACCCCACGTGTGCCCCAGCCTGGGGACAGGCTCTGCTGTCACCCTGAAGTGTGGGGACAGGGGACAATGAGGCAGGGGTTACCTGGGTGCAGAACAGAGGGGCTGGGGGACCTGCAGGTGACAGGAGAGTCCCAGAGGGGCTGGGGGACCTGCAGGTGACAGGAGGGTCCCAGACGGGCTGGGGGACCCTGCAGGTGCCAGGGCCAGCAGGTCACAGCTCCCCCTCACTCCGGGCCAGCCCCGTGTTCCTCATTTTCAGCAGCCACGCGGGGAGTGGGGTGGGGGAAGTTGCAAAAAAAAACCCCTCCAAAGCTGCTTGGTTTTGTCACTGCAGCGCAGGAGTGAGCAACAGGGCTGAGAAAAAGCGTGGAAAAATTGATGCAGCCACTGCCACCGGGGACAGGAGACAGGGCTGGGTCTGTCCCAAGGGGGCTGCAGGGTCACCTCTGTCAATACAGAGGGGCAAAAGCTGTCCCTTGTCACTCCAGGGGATGTGGCACGCAGGGATCCCTCACCCTCCGTGTGCCCAGAGCTGGTGCAGAGGAAGCACCTGGATTACAGGTGGAAAAGAGGCTGGAAAAGACGAAGCTTAGGGAGCTGACAAGAAAGATGGAGAGAGGAAAGGGCCTGGAGTGCCAGGACACAGGGAACGGCTTCAAACTGCCAGAGGGCAGGGATGGGTGGGGTATTGGGAAGGAATTGTTCCCTGTGAGGATGGGGAGGAGCTGGGATGGAACTCCCAGAGAAGCTGTGGCTGCCCCTGGATCCCTGGAAGTGTCCAAGGCCAGGCTGGACACTGGGGCTCGGAGCAACCTCGGTGTCCCTGCCCGTGGAACGAGACGAGCTTTAAGGTCCCCAACCATTCTGTGATCACAGAGCTCAGCAGCACGTGGGGTCCCCTCCTGCACTCCCAGCTGGCCCCCGGCCCGATGGCAACGCCACAGCAATGCCACCTGTGTGACACAGCGCCGGGGACACGCCAAGGCTGCTTTGCACCACGTCCCTGTGCTCCCTCCACGGAGAGGGAGATCCAGGCTGGGAATGCAGCTGGACCCACCCGGCCCTGCCCAGCTGGGACCAGCCCCACGGCTGCCCCTTGGGGCACTCGCCCCGACTTGGCAAGGCCACCACCGGGGTGATTTATGCCGTGACAGGGCACTGCCAGTGCCAGGGCTCAGCGAGAATCCTTCATCTCCCTGGGAATGCTGCGGGTGGGCAGCCCCAGGAAGGAGCTGCAGCACAGGAGGAAAGGATTCCTCCCCACAAACAGGGACACCTGGCAGCGGGGCCATCCTTGGAAACCCAACACCAACACTGGCCATGAGGTCAGACCAGAGGCTCCAGAGATCCCATCCAGCCTCTGGGATGAGGATGGGTGGGAAAACAGGAGGATAACCCCATTTCCAATCCCAGAGAGCAGCAGTGCCCTCCCCATCACCCACCCAGGAGCTGTGTGGGGAAGGTGGATGGGGCAGAGTTCCTGGGATCCCTGGGAACCATCCCAGCCCCATCCAGAGGCTTCTTCCCACCCAGGAGCTGTGTGGGGAAGGTGGATGGGGCAGAGTTCCTGGGATCCCTGGGAACCATCCCAGCCCCATCCAGAGGCTCCTTCCCACCCAGGAGCTGTGCGGGGCAGAGTTCCTGGGATCCCTGGGAACCATCCCAGCTCCATCCCGAGGCTCCTTCCCCGCACTCCGAGCACGCAGCCCCGAAAGGGAGAAGGAGCAGGCAAAGGAGGGGCTTGGCAGAGCCACGCCGGGGTCAGTTGACACCAGCAGCGAGAGACTGAGTCACCAGGACTGTTTTTAGCCCCGGCATCCCAGCAACGTGGAGCGGGACGTTGTTAACAGGCGCTGGGTCAGAGGCCAAATGTTTTCCCTGCCCCGCGCTAAACACCGCGCCTGCAAAAGGCCGAGGGATCCGGCACGGCAAAAACATTAACAGGGCTGCCCCAAAACACCCAGGTAAGCCTGGCCCACCCAGGAGGGGTCAGGGAATCGGTGGAGGGAGAAGCGTCAGTCCCTGGTGCCACCCAGGGCTGCGTGTCCTTTGTCCCGGTGCCACTGAATTAATGGGGTCCATAAAAAGCCCCCCGGTTCTGGCGGTGCCAAGGTAGGGCCAGGAGAGCCCAGCTGGGCGTGGCAGCCATTATGGGGTTAATAATCCTCACACAGCCTTGCTCCGTGTGTCTCCACGCCCAAAAACCTCTCTTTCACCCCAAAAATCCTCTCTTTCACCCCAAAAGCCTCTCTTTCACCCCAAAAGCCTCTCTTTCACCCCAAAAAGCCCACACGGCTGAGGGACGGCTGCAGATCATCACCCAGCTGGGCACGGCAGGGGGAAATTGGCAACTCCAGGCCAAGTTTGGGTGCAGGGAGAGGCAGGTGGACCCCCGGGACCCCTCCACGGAGAGAGGTTCCAGACCCTCCAAAGCTGCGCAGGAGCCGCAGAGCCCTGATTGAAACATCACTGTCCGAGCGGGCTGGGAATTCACAGCCCCTGCCCCCTCCGCGGCCTCCCCCCCGCCGGCAGCAATTAAAAATAAAAGTGTGAACAGGCAGGAGGATGGGCTGTGGTGATTAATCAGCCCCGGATCGCGGGGACAGAGAGGAGGGGACCGCGGTGACCTTGGAGGGGACGGGCGGGCTCCAGGTCCTGCTGCACATCCCGCTCCCCTCGGGGAAGGACAGAGCCGGGAGCGCAGCCCCGGAGGAAAACCCCGGCTCGGGGTCACTCCAGGCGGTTTGGGTGTTGGCTTTTTGAAATCACCGCATCAAAGTGCGATCAGGAGGGGCAGCACGTCCCGGCCCCCAGCTGGGATCCAGCCGGGCACACACCGCTCCAGGCGGCTGGGACGGCACCGCCACACGCTCCAAAATCCTACAAACCATCCTTGAAACCCTAAACCATCCCAGAAACCGGGGCCACTCGGTAAAATCAGCCCCGGAGCTCCACACGCCCCGAGCCCACGGTGCCACCTGCCACCAGCACAAGGTGACAGCGGCCACACCGTGCCCATCCTCCCATCCCAGCCCTCCCAGCGCCAGAGGCACTTCCCAGCGCCGCCTCCATCCCTCCTCCCTCCGTCCCTCCCTCCCTGCGAGCTCCATGCTGCTGGAAAGAGGTAATATTTATAAATACGCCGCGTCCAGCCCCCAGCGCCCGGCCCGGAGGCTCGGTGGAGGCAGAGCTGGTGTAACCACCCCAGGGCCGGCTGCCCCAGGAATAAACCGGGGACAGCCCCTGACTTGCCCTCCCGAGCCAGCCCGGGGCTCGCCATCCCCCCCTGGCAGCACCTCCCGTGCCCGGCCAGCGCCGCTTACCCGCTCAGGACAGGCTGGTGCTGTGCCCTCCTTTCTGCCAGGCTCGGCCCGGCACTTTCCTGCTCCGTGAAGGTCAAACTGGTCTCTCGGGAGCCCCCGCTGCCAACCCAGCCCCTGGCCTGGCACGGTGCCCGCTTCTCCCGGGCACGTTGCGCCGGTTGGACCCGTGGAGGAGCCCCGAGGTTTTTCCCACCAGTTTGGGATTTCTCCTTCACCTGCTCCGTTCCCCCAAAATGCTCCGCCAAACCCGCTGGCACGCAGCTCCCTCCTCCCCTGGGAGCAATCCGCGAGCGGGGAGACGCTCCCCGTGTGCGCCAGGTGGATGCAGCCCCCTCCTCATTTCCTCCAAAAAATTCCCACCCCGTGCGGCTCTCCCAAAATCCCGAGGGCACGGCCTGGGCAGGAGCCAGCGCTGCTGCCCTCGCTTGTCCCTGAGGCTCCAAGAACTCCCCTGGCCGTGCCCACACGGGGCGTTTCAGGTTTATCCGGAATTTGCACCCATTTAACCAAAGGAGGGGACCGAGGCAGAGCTCAGGGTGTGGGGAGTTTGTTCGGAGCTCGTAGGAAAGGTGACAAAACCCCGGGGGCGATTCTTAGAAGAGGCTTTAAAGATAAGGTGGCACAACCTGTAAGGGACCGTGGGGCACTGGGAGACCTCGAACCCTTCCCAGGTGAGCCCGGCCAGGTGATCCCACCCAGCACCCGCTGCAAACCATCCCACGGTGCCCATCCCAACGCTCCTGCTCCGGCTCTGCAGCACCCACCTCCCCAAAACACCCCCCAAAACTGCCCCACAGATGGAGCATCCCCCATTCCCGGCTTCCTCAGCCTCCCTGGAAGGCGAGGAGCAGCACCCAGAGCTCATCCCGGAGCACAGGACTCCCGCATTCCTGGGCTGGCCGTGCCAGGGGACCCCGTGCAGGCAAATCCGCACGGAAAACCCGCTCCAACCACAAGGCAAGTGCCAGGAGGAGGGACACGAACTGGGAATGGACTGGGGAAGAGCCATCGGGGCTCTTCCTGGACGTGCCAGCGGGAGGAAAATAAAGATGAGAACGACCCGTGTGTGGTCAGGAAGAGATCGCCCCTTCCGCCCTTCCAAGTGTGCCAGCGCCGGTGACGACGACCACGGCTCGTCCCGGGAATCGCCGGCGTGATCCCGGCTGCCTCCACACCGGGATCACGCAGCTTGGCAAAGCTCACGGAGGTGGTGCCACCACGGGAAGGCCACCACGGGGCGGTGACAGCACACCTGGCACGTCCGGGCACCCTCTGCTCTTTTAGGGGGGGTGTCAAACACCCAGCGCTGGCTCCCTGGGATCCTCCCGGGAACCTCCCACAGCAAACAGGGGCTCTGGGAAGTTGTCACGGAACAGTCCCCACCAGCACGGCTGCCACGCTGCTGCCACAGGGCCGTGCGGTGGCAGTGCCAGGCCGCAGCCCCACGCCCAGGACACCGCTGCTTCCCCCTGCCCGCTTCCTCTTTGCCCGGGATACGGGATAACCCCACGCACGGGCACTTACAAAACAGCTCCCTTGGGGCGAGTCCAGCTTGAGGCGCCCCGAAACCACCCCAGAAACTCCAGACGGGAGTTTGTGTCCCCACAGAGGGGACAGGGATGTGGCAGCTCCATCCCTGCTGCCTGCACCCCTGGAAAGGAGGGAGAAACAGCAACCCAGGGATGAGATCCCATCACATCAGACCCCCAGCTCCCCATTCCAACACAGGAGGATCCACGGGGAGCCAGAGGATGTTTTTTTCCCTCAGCACTGTGGATTTTTTTGAGGGGGACACCCCCGGCATGGCCTCCCCAGCCCCATTTCCCTGTTTGTTGCGCTGCTCGGGCCACCCCACCCTGAGCCCTGGCAATGTCCCCCCTGCTCTGGTGATCCACCACATCATCCCACGGGGCTCTTCTCGTTCCCCACGGCACTTCCAGGAAAACAGGGCAGGGCAGGGGGGGAGCAGGAACACGCACGTGCCGCGACCTCGGCGCCGTGCGGAGCGTGGAAAAAGCAATAAAATCCCTGGCTGGAATCACGGCTCCATCCCAAACACCCGGATGCTGGATGGCCCCGGCCAGCTCCACCCCGGCGCAGTTTCCTCCTGATAAGGGCGGGCAGGCAAGGCCGGCATCCCTCGGAAAACACACAGGGCCAGCATCCCTCGGGAAGCGAACCCAGAATCCCTCAGGAAGCGAACCCAGCATCCCTCGGAAAATCACCGGGCTGCCCTCCACGTGCTGGCCCGACCCACGGCCACCATCCCCACCCAAAGCTGGGTGGCTCCCCGACTCCGGCCACCCCAACCCCAAATTCCCACCGCTCCCCCGGCACGGATTTTCCCCCTCCTGCAGCAGGTGAGCGAGCGCAGGCTGGGGGAAACCAGCCCCGTTCCCAGCTCCGGCCGGAGCAGCCGTGCATGAAGCCGAGCAAACACGGCAGGGGAGTACAGAGAAAGGGAGGGGAAAGAAAAAATAACCCCTCCAATCCCCCCCTTCGCTGCCTGCCGGACTCTGTTATATAAAAAACACCAACTCCCCCCGTGCCCCCAAGGGCCGGGAACGCGCAGGAGCGCCGAGATTCCTGGAAACAGGCCCTGCTTTCCCCGGACTCGCACCGGCTTATTTATTTATCTTACAAGAGCACAATAACCACCAGATTTTCTTCGTGTTTCTATTTTTTTTTTTTTTCGGGGTTTTTCGTTTTTTTTTTTTTTTAAGGAAATTCCCCCCCCGCCCCCCGTCATCTGACTCCTCGAAGCTCTAGGGGCTGCGTAATCCTTTCCTGCCTCGCAATTAATTCGTGAATATAATTAATCGGCGGTTGGAGGCTCGGGACAGCCCCCTCGATGCCCCCCGAAATTCCCCGGGAAGGTGGGGGGGGACACGCTGTGTGTCCTCTCGGTGACCCCCTAAAAGCCCTGTGACACCAGGTATCCGAACTTTTCCCATCCTTTCAGACCCCAAAAGGGGTCCCACTTTGTGTCCCCCAAACCGGGGGGTGCCCCGGACCCCCCGAGCGCACCCCGGCTGTCCCGGAGCATCCGTGCCTCAGTTTCCCCACGCGTGGAGCACTGGGTTCGGGGGGATTCCCGATGGGAAAGGCGACCCGGGCAGGTCCCCCCGGGCTGCCGGGGGTCTCGCAGCCCCCGGGACCGCCGGTTTGTGGGAGGGGGCACCGGGACGAGCTGCTGGAGACCCCCAAAACCCCCGCGCCCCGCAGCGCCGGGAGCAGCCGGGCTGCAGCCTCCGGGGAGCGAGGGGAGGCACGGGCGGGGNCCCATGCCACCCCCACGAGGTCGGTTCCGAGCCGAGGGGTCCCCGCTGCACGGCTCCTGAGCCCCCCCTCCCCAGGGACCCCCGGGGACCCCCGGGACCCCTCGCCCCTGCACTCACCCGTGGGGAACGGCGAGGAAACGAAGTGGTTCGGTTCCGCTCGGCTGAGCTCGGCTCTGCTNCTGCGCTCCGCCGGCCCCGGGCACGCCGGGAGCTGCAGTCCGCGCCTGCCGGGACTTGTAGTCCCCGCCCGGGCCGCGGCAGGAGCGTGGGCTTGGCGCTTTCCTTCCCTGAAACGGGGGGGGTTCCTCCACAAAAATGCTTTTTTTCTCCCCAGAAGTGGGGGTTTCACTCCAAAAACGGGTCAGGAGAGGAGGGATGGGGTGGGAGGTGAAGGCAGCGCTGGGTTCGGGTTGTGCAGTCCTGTGCACCAGGATCCTGCATCCCTCTGGACCAGGATCACATGGGGATCATGGAGCTCCTTGCACCAGGATCCTGCATCCCTCTGGACCAGGATCCTGCACCCTTTGGACCAGGATCCTGCATCCCTTTGGACCAGGATCCTGCATCCCTCTGGACCAGGATCACATGGGGATCATGGAGCTCCATCCACCAGGATCCTGCATCCCTCTGGACCAGGATCTTGCATCCTTTGGACCAGGATCACACAGCGATCATGGAGCTCAGTCCACCAGGATCCTGCATCCCTCTGGAGCAGGATCCTGCATCCGTCTGGACCAGGATCACACGGGGATCGCGGAGCTCCTTGCACCAGGATTTTGCCACTCCTCGCGCCAGGGTCCTGCAGCTGGTTGTGGNCGGCTCCGCTCGGGTCGGTTCGGCTCTGTTCGGCTTCACTCGGCTGCTCTCGGCCCGCCTCGGTTCGGCTCCTCGGCTCGCTTCAGCTCAGCTCGGCCCTGCTCGGGCCGGTTCGGCTCCGCCCGGTTCGGCTCCTCGGCTCACTTCGGCTCCACTCGTCTCTGCTCNGCCGTGGAGGGGGAGCAGCGGCCTCGAGGCACGGGGGGCTCTGTCCCCTCCTTAGGGGGCCCTCGGGGTGCAAGGGGTGCCAGGGAAGCTGTGCCAGGAGCCCGGAGATTTGGGGTGAGATGAACTGAGAACAGGGGGCTGCAGCAGGAGGGGGCGGGGGGGACCCTGCCCAGCTGCAGCCAGGGCACCCCGTGGCACCTGGAGTGCCCAGGTGACCCTGTCACCTGCCTGCCCGTGGCCACAGGATGAGGTTTCAGTGGCCAGGATCATCCTGCTGGCAGATTTGGCTGGAAACAGCAGATTTTTGGGGTGGTCCCGTGCCACGGGCAGTGTCCTGCATCTCCTGAGCGTCACCCACGCTGAACAGCCTCAGGCTGTCCCTGGGCACCCCGCACTGTCCCAGTCCACCTGACCCTGCAGCCAGCAGCTCCTCTCGGGGGGCACCCACACATCCCAAGCCTCGAGCACCTCAAATCCCTCCTCCCCACCCTCCTTGGAGGCTGCAGCCATGAGTTTTACCCCTGGAGAACAAACCCAGGGTATTCTCCTCAGCCTGAGCGTGTTCGCATGACGCTTTAATCCCTGATTTAATCCTTAATTTATTTGCAAATACACGTGGGCAAGTCCCCCTTTGGGAAAAAAAAAAAAAAAACAAAACAAAACAAAAAAAACCCAACCCAAGGAACCTGGAGCTGTTCACACGCAGCTCCTCATTCTGCACGTCCTGCTCCAAACTGGTTCCCGAAGCCTCCAGCCAGGGCTCAGCCCTGCAGTCCTCAGCCTGAAATTCTCCCACTCATCCCAGTTTCCCAGCAAGCTCCAGCAGGAATCTGGGTCCCATTAAAAATAAAATTTAAAAAAAAAATTTAAAAAAAAATAAAAATACCCCAAATTTGTCATTGCTGCAATCCAAAAGCTCAGGAAACGCCTGGAAACCTCGAGAGCGAGTTGGATTCACAGTCCTTTATTACCAACTATCTCCACGCCCGGCTCCGAGGGAGGAGAAGGTTATTCAGGGGTGAAACCCCCCGCGGATGGCGCTCAGCATCCCTAGGATGCCGTGGCAAAGCCCACCCTGTTGTTGGCCACGTCGAAGATGGAATAATACTGCCGGAGGAAGAGGTTCCCGAGGATCCAGAGGGGCTGGCCGCCAGCAGAGGCCACGTAGGTGCTCTCCACCCCCACCGTGCAAACCCCATCATTCTAGGGGGGGAGAAAAAAAAAAAAAAAGCCAATCCCAGCCCAATTCCCGAGCCAATTCCCTCCCCGCGGCCGTGGGCGGGCAGCAGAAGCTCCGGGAACTGGGGCGTGGGAAAGAAACTCTGATTTTCTGCTGGGCAGAACTGCAAATTGCCCTTTGGGCTGGGGGAATCCCACCTACCTGCAGGACATAGACGGCGGGAGGCAGCGGGAGCCAGGCTCCTCCGATGGCAAAGTAGAGGCTGGGCATGTCTGGGACGGTGCCGCAGTCAACGAGGAACTGCGGCACAGGCAAGGAGGGGTCAGGGCACCCAGGGCTGGCCTTTGTCCTGTGGTCACCACAGCCACGCTCCCTAAGGGTCAGCACAGCCCTGATGCTGCCAGACCCACATTAATGAAATTATCTCATTTTTCCCCCAGTGCAGGGCTGTTTCAGAGCGGGCCCTGATGGTTCCAAACCCACATTTACCAAATTATTTCATTTTTATAAAATTATTTCATTTTTCCCCCACTGCAGGGCTGCTCCAGGGCTGGCCCTGACAGTACCAAACCCACACTTACCAAATTATTTCATTTTTACCAAATTATCTCATTTTCCCCCCACTGCAGGGCTGTTCCAGAGCGGGCCCTGATGGTTCCAGACCCACATTTACCAAATTATTTCATTTTTACCAAATTATCTCATTTCTACCAAATCATCTCATTTTTTCCCCCCCACTGCAGAGCCGCTCCAGGTGAGATTTTTGCTCCTCTGGGGACGCTGGGAGCCTCCGTGGCTCAGCACCATCCCACCTACCCCGTAGTCGCTCTCCTCTGCACCCAGAGCCTGCAGCAGATCTGCCAGGAACTGGCCTGGCACGGTCAGCAGGAAGGTCCCGGTGTCCACAATGCCGTGGCAACCTCGGCTGCACCAGCCGGTGACCGAGAGCCCGACGGAGAACCTGGAGGAGCAGCAGGAAAGGGGTTGGGAAAGGTTTGGCAGCCCGAACCCGCTCGGAGCCGTGGCGCGGCTGTCCTAGGTTAAAAATAGGTTTATTCTATTCCCACCTCCAGAGCCGTTGAAACAGCTGGGGCACTGTTATCTCCTGCTATCCGGGGGCCTATTGTCTCTGCTAATGGGCCACTGAGAACCCACCACATGACTCATGAGCCATCTCATCCCATTGTAAGAGGCTCCACCCAGGGGGGAGGAGCCAAGCAGTCCCACCTGAATATAAGCTGGACTCTGGGACTGTACAGCAGCTCCGGCCCACTGGATCTCCAGAGGACAAGAGCTTTCACTGGACCACCAGGACCTTTTCTTTCTACCCGATCAGCGCTTCAGAGAACCATTTCATCTGGACTGCTACCACCACCCTGGACAGGGTGTCAGGTTGTATTCTGACTCTGTCAGTGGTTAGCGTTGTTGTTTATATTAATAAAGAACTGTTATTTTTTTTTTCCTCATCTATCATTGCCTAAAAGCTCCTTAATTTCAGAATTATATTAATTCGGAGGGAAGGGGGGTGCATTTTTCTCTTCCAAGGGAGGCTCCTGCCTTCCTTAGCAGACTCCTGTCTTTTAAAACCAAGACAGCGGCGCTCACCCCTCGATGCCGATCTTCCAGTACAAGTCCTGCACCACGGGAGCCCACAAAACCTGTCCGGAGAAGAGCTGGGGGTCAACCCCCCCCAGGATGAGTTCCCCACCGTAAGTGTATGTCGGGTTGCTGGAAAGACACGAAATCAGCCTCAAAATCAGGTCAAAATCTCAATTTCTGCTCCGTGATGACTTCCCCACCGTAACTGTATGTCAGGTTGCTGGAAAGACACAGAATCAGCCCCAAAATCAGCCCCCAAATCAGCCTCAAAATCAGCCCCAAAATCAGCCTCAAAAACAGGTCAAAATCCCAATTTCTGCTCCGTGATGACTTCCCCACCCTAACTGTGTGTGGGGTTGCTGGGAATGCACAAAATCAGCCCCAAAATCAGCCCAAAATCTGAATTTCTGCTCCGTGATGACTTCCCCACCGTAATTGTGTGTGGGGTTGCTGGGAATGCACAAAATCAGCCCCAACATCAGCCCCAAAATCAGGTCAAAATCTGAATTTCTGCTCCGCGATGACTTCCCCACTGTAACTGTATGTCGGGTTGCTGGGAATGCACAAAATCAGCCCCAACATCAGCCCCAAAATCAGGTCAAAATCTGAATTTCTGCTCCGCGATGACTTCCCCACTGTAACTGTATGTCGGGTTGCTGGGAATGCACAAAATCAGCCCCAAAATCAGACTCAAAATCAGCCCCAAAATCAGTCCCAAAATCAGGCCCAAAATCTGAATTTTTGCTTCGTGATTACTTCTCCACCATAATTATATGTGAGATTGCTGGAAAGACACAAAATCAGCCCCCAAAATCAGCCCCCAAAATCAGACTCAAAATCAGCCCCAAAATCAGGCCAAAATCTGAATTTCTGCTCTGTGATGACTTCCCCACCATGATTATCTGTTGGGTTGCTGGAAAGACACAAAATCAGCCCCCAAAATCAGCCCCGAAACCAGCCCAAAATCTGAATTTCTGCTCCATGATGACTTCTCCACTGTGATTATCTGTCGGGTTGCTGGAAAAACACAAACTGAGCCCCAAAACCAGCCCCAAAATCCGAATTTGCGCCCCGCAGAAAGCGGTGGAGCACGGAGGGCTGTGGGGAGAAGGTGTGGATGGAGGGAGGGGTGGATCCGGGCTGTGCCTGCGGCAAAGGGAGCTGGAAAAGGGCCCCACCGGGAGAAGAAGAAGCTGAAGATGGGTTTGCTGAGCTGGCCCTGCTGCTGCAAGTTCTGCAGCAGCGTGGGGAAGCCGCTGATGGCCACGCCCGGGTAAGCCATGCCCAAAATGCCGTCGAAGTCCAGGTAGTAGAAGGGTCTGCTGGGCTCATCCAGGCTCAGGCCGAACTCCTGCTTGCTGAGGATGATGTTCTGGATCTGCAGGGACAGGGAAGGTGCTGGGAGATGTCACCAGCGAGGTGGGTGTGCACCGGGAGAGGCTGAGCTCCCACGGCGGGGTCGGGAGCAGCCTGACTCGCGGTTTTGTCCCGGCACCCTTTTCATTCCATAGAAATCCCCACAAACCCGGGTTTGCCCTCTTCGGGCGGTCTCAAACCGCGTTTGCGCCGCGTGCAAGTCTCACCCAGAACATTCCTTAAATCCTGGAGTGACGAAGCTCAGGTGTACACAAAGCAAACCCTCGTGGCCAAGGAGATCCCTCCCTTATCCCAGCAAAGCCCGGAGGACCGGGAATGAGTTTGTTTGCAGATCCCAGCCTCGGAGCGAATTCACCCCGACACACCTTCAGCTAATCAGGCACCAATCCCCAGGATAAAAAGGTGATTTTAAGGCACTCCCTGAGTTTTTAACCCCACTGGATTTGTTTTTCCGTGATGTGCCCACGCCCCAGCCCCTCGGCGGTCACTCACTGTCACAGTGTCCCACCCCAACACCACGGACAGGTCCCCAAAGCCGTAGCTCAGGGTGTAGCTCTCGTCAGTGCCCACGAAGGTGGAGGACAGGCTGTGGTTGAACCTGGCGTGGTCCTCTGCAGGGACAAGAAGGTGACAGCCCCCAGGTCACAGCCCTGTCCGCACAGAGACAGGTTTCACAGGGCAGGGGGCATAAAACCAGTTCAAAATTTACTCCCAGGATGAGGCCCTAGAGATTTTGAAGGGCCTAATTAAGAAAACAGGATGAAAATGGCGAAATAAGAGGGCAATTTACTTCTCGCAGAATAGGGAGATCAAATCAACTTACGAGCAATGAATGTGCACAAGGAGAGAATAAAAGGGACGCCGGGATATGGAAGAGGGGCCTCGTTTTTTAAAAAACCATAAAACCAGCGGCCCCAAATCCCACGTGGATTTGCACTGGTTTCCCTGTCACAGCTCCCACGGGTGTCCCCCAGGGCTGCTCACCACAGGCTGGGCTCTGGCAGTAGGTGGAGGGCACCCACAGGTTGGCAGAGCCAGTGTCGAAGATCACCAGGAAATTCTGGGGAGGGGTCCCGATGCCGATCTCCCCGAAGTAGAAGGTCTGTGAACGAGAACCTGCGTGGGTTTCTGTTCCTGCCTGGTTTTTCGAACGAGGTTTCTGAACCCCAAACTGCTGCAGGGCACCAAAGCATGGAAAGGGACGATGATTTGCCCTGGACAAAGGTCAGGAATGGTGGATCTGCCCTGGAAACATCAGCTCTGCTTTTTCGGAGAAGGGATTTCCCTGTTCCAACCCCAGTCGATGCCTCCTGCCCCCCCAGCACCACCCAGACCTCGGGGCCAGCCTAAACCCCCCAAAAAACCCTTCCCAAGGCCCTGAACTGGGGAGTGGGAGGGAGCTGAGCCCCCACTGCAGCCAGGAAAGCCAAGAAGGGCTCCCCAGAAAGCCGAGCCGGCTCCGAGGGGAAGGCAAAGCTTCAGCACTCACATCCAGGTGGTTCAGCAGAGGTTCATAAGCCACGGCCCCTCCGAGCTGGTATTTCCTCCCCGGGTCCCCTCGCAGGTTGTTCAGGAACTCCTCGGGCAGCCCCTTCTCCCTCATCACCTCCCGCACGGACCTGCCCCTCCTCAGGGGGATCCTGCGGGGTGCAGAGACCCAGCTGTGCACCCCCTGTGCCGGGGCTGAGCCCCTCTGCCCACAGAGCCCTCATCCTCACCCCAGGCCCCTCATCCTCACCCCAGGCCCCTCATCCTCACCCTCAACTGCCCCCAG
>VZTF01009444.1:0-49086 GCA_013397755.1 Cnemophilus loriae
GTGGTTGTAGTCAGGTGGGGATTAGTCTCTTTATTCAGGCAGCAACTGACAGAACAAGAGGACACAGTCTTAAGCTGTGCCAAGGGAAATATAGGTTAGATATTAGGAAAAAGTTTTTCACGGAAAGAGTGGTTAAACACTGGAATCGTCTGCCCAGGGAGGTGGTGGAATCACCATCCTTGGATGTGTTTCAAAAAAGACTGGATGTGGCACTCAGTGCCATGGTTTAGTTGAGGTGTTGGGGCATGGGTTGGACTCGATGATCTTTAGAGGTCTTTTCCAACCTGGTGATTCTATGATTCTGTGATTCTGTAAACCTGTAAACACTCAAAAAGCTTCGTGAAAAAGGTAAAATCGAATAACAGCAAAAAGTTGTTATCCTTATCTTTTAGGACACGCATTTGACAATTTGCACAAAACAAAGTCTCTCTTTTTGAAAAGTCTTTTAAAGCTACCTCCTTCTTCTTCTACTTCATAGTCTTCAATATGTGGTGAATAAATTAACCAATACAAATGAAATGAGACACTGAACCATCAAAACTAAAAAAAAACACTCATTGACTTTGATGGAGAATGCAGTAATAACAAATGGGGGTTTATGATATACTCTCTCTCTCCCTCCCTCTCACCCTCTTTCTCCATATAGATGTGCTATTATTCTCTAGCATTGCATATTGAATATATACTTTTGCTCACGTAAACAAGAAGGATGTCTGATGAGACCAGGACAAGGTTTTCAGAATAGCGATGAAAGAGCTTGTAAGACAAAAATGAGAAAAAATATTTTTACAAGTACTGTAATACTGACATACTTATCCTTTATTTCCCGGTGTCTCTCAGATTATCATGTGGGGGATTTTACATAAAACTAGAGACTGTTCTAAAGATCAAAGCTACAGAGCCCTGAGTTCTTATAATATATTTGTAACTATGATCCATTTTCCAAATCATTATTCACGCAGCAGCACCTCTTGACCCCAAGCAGTTTATAGGTACATTCACAGATTACTTGAAATAATTAGTGGATTTGAATATTGTAATGACTGTAAACATCTTGCAAAAAGACTGAGGTGAAATAAATTAATAAACTATATGTAATTTATTAATCTACTTCTCTATTTCTGTATATTATTGTCATCCATCTATATTAAGAAAATCAGCTAAATAATTTTAATATTCTTAGGCAGATTGACCACTTATAAGTATTTAACTTTTCATCCCTTTCTATGAGTTGTATTTCCAACTTACTTCCCTTTTTTACATTTATTTCTATATTACTGTGTCCCATATTATTTTATCTAGGCCATAACTTTTATTTAAGTTTGCCCCACCCAAGATATCACTTACAGCATGGTTTCATAAGGAAACACAGCATTTATGGTCACCGTATCGATCTGACTTTGATACTTACACTCATGTTTTTGAACTTTTTTGATTGATTGCAAATAAATTTGAGAGAATAGAAGAAATCTAGGGGAGTACTTGCATGCAACATTTGAGTATCTGCAGTCTTAATTTTGGCATCTGTCTTCACTGTACAAAGTTAAAAGGAAAACATCTTTCAATCTTGTATTTCTGTATCGCTAACAATTTTAAGACATATATACCTGTTCTTAGAAGACATTCTTGTGAGAACATACATGTTACTTAGTGTAGTGACAAATTGAGTAATGTAGCCCTAAATCACTTAATTTTATTTTGCTTGTTCTTAATTTAGGTTAATTGCAATATGCATATAAATTATTTTAACTCCAAAGACTATACGTATGCCAGCTTGTGAATAAAAACAGACTTTAAGTATCGTATTTGTGTTCTCCATTCCCATTCTGCCAATCTATTTTAATTGCAGCTTTCATTATTCTGCTAGTAGTTGAATTTTGGAATCTGAAGTAGTGCTCTTTCCAGAATATGCCAAATAAGGCGTTTGTCTTAAGAAAAATTGTAACACTGTTTTTAAAAAAATCACTTTGTTTCTTGTCACTGAATGTCAATTTTATTTAAGCATTTTTTTGTGTTATTGCTTTGTTAGTTTTTGTTTTTATTGGGTAGTTCAGCAACATTACCTGTCTTTTCAGGGCCATGGATAATCTTCTCTTAATCTGTGGGGATTTATTCAAACGTATTATGGAAGTTATACACACAACTTTCTTTCAAAACGAATGTCCTGTTTCTGCTTTTCACGTTACTCCCGAGTGTAGGTTAAAAATGGATGTTGAATTCTGACACCCACTCTCATCTCCCTCCACCCAACAAACCAAATGCCCAAGCAAGCAGACAGAATATTTTCTTTCTGTGAGACAGATTACTAGGTCATTTGCCTAATCAAGGCTTTTAAGAATCCAAATCCAGTTACGCAACATGCAAATTTTTCTTTTCCATTGTAACTGCAAATCTAAGATGTCATGTAAACACTCTACCATATTCTGACAGCCAGAGACTTTTTGTATTTAGGTTTTGGGGGTTTATTTGTTACTTTGTTTGGGTTTTTTATGTGGTTGGTTTAGGTTTTGTTGTTTTTTAAAGTGCTGATTAAACTATATATTTTGTTGACTAAAAATAAACCAATTAAATTTTAGGAGCTTGCTTTTTTGTGAACAAAAAGTCACTTAAAGAAATCTGTTTTCTGAAGCAGCTTAAAGTTGAGATTTAAATAGCTAGAAGATGAATTTATATGTGAAGAATGCTTAAATCTATGTTAAATGTCTCGTGGGCAACAAAATTTAAATGTGAGACAGCAAAGTAATTACAATGTTAGATATAAACACTGAAAAATGGGCATTAAGTATGCATCGATTTTATTATTGCCAAATATTTTCTTCATTGAGACATCTTACATGACTAAGAAGGACATAGAAAGAAAGAGAATTGAAAACCCAATTTTTAAAATAAAATATTTATATTTGAAATGTTTTTTTGCTGTGATAACCAGTGGTATGGTTTAGGATGTGATCATTAAGGATGTTGTTCATATTATTGGTATAAGAGTGAATTTGAATAAATATGTCTACAATAGAGTTGGTGACAACTATGTTGAACATCTGGACAATTTGGATGGTTTTTATGACTTTGGCACTGAAAACTTTGCTGTAGCTTGTGAAGAAAAAGACTCTGATAGGAGGGAGGAGAAAGACTTAAGTTTTCAGATGAATCTGAAGTTTATAAGGTAGTTTGCAACAACCTAAAGACACCATGCATCCTTAAAAGTTATTTCTTATCTCTATCAGGGAAATGGTTCATTAGAGGGTCAGGAGAAAGAGCACAAATCCTCTCTCCTCCCCTACCTCTGCATCTTCTAGCCTGAAATGTTTGTCTCACCATGCCCACAAATCCTTACATGGATTTATCTAGTCTGTCAGTAGACAATGTAAGGATAGCAATGTTCAAAGTCCTACTGAAGATATGTTACAATGTGCACTCCTAAAATACATGCATGGCCTTGCAGTTGTTTTGTCTCAGGCTTGGTTTGTTCATCTCAGTCCATCTTCAGTTTATTCTCTCATCTCCGTCTGGGAGGATTAACCTTACAGAGGCTATCCTTTTAACACTTTAAAGGATAATCAAAGGAAAGAGAAGACTCATCTTCTTTTCAGACCTCTGTCTGGCACACACTTTTATCTTGAGACGGGCTTTTAGCCTGAATTTGTCAGCAAAGCTTGCATCATTTGTATCAGATTTTTACCCTTCTCTTCCAATATTATTGCTCTGCCATTTGTTTTATTTCTCTAACCTTACTCATTCCTTTTTTTTTTTTTTCCCTTTTGGGCTGAATCCTTTAAATTATTCTTTCTGGAGGGTTTCTACAGCACTGAAGACCTCACCAGCAATGACCCTTTCTTCAATTCCTCTGTATTCTTCTTCCACATTGAAAAAAGTAATGCTGACATTTTTTATGAACTATGTCAGCATTTCAGTATCTTCAGCTGAGAATAGACACAATTATATACACAGATAAAATGAAGATGTTTTTTAGTACAGTGTGATGCTAAGATTCTGTTTTTAACATGTCATATTTAATAAAACAGACCCTGGAGATCAAAACTGAGTTTCATAGTATACAATAGATAGTATATAAATGCCATTTCAAGACTTTTTCTAAAACCAAGTTATACTTTAAAACAAAGATAACATTGGTTTTTACATTGATGCCAGGGGAGAGTGGGGCAGAAAGAAATTGTTTAGCTTAAGGTCCCATGGTTCGAAATATTTGCTTGTCTCTTTCCTGACAATCCTGAGGTTGAAATAAAGTTCTTGTGTTGTTTATTAAGAGATAAAAAGCTACAACAGTATTCTAAAACAGTCAAAGAGAAAAAAAATCTGTCTGAAAGAATTATGTGCAAAAATAGTCTTCAGAAGTAGAATATAATTATAGTCAATCCTGGTGACAGAATTTATCACGTCAACATTTGAAGACCTTTTCTTTGCTGCTGAATGACATTATTTATATTGAACCCTGTGACAGTAAGGTGTATGCTGCTACTCATATTATCACAGTGCTGGTTTTGGCTTAAGTAGAGTTAATTTTCTCACTGTGGCTACTACGTTTTGGATTTTTGCTGAATGGTGCTGATAATGTACAGATGTTTCTATTATTGCTGAGAAGGGCTTACACGTGGCCAAGTACTTTCCTGCTATTCACACTGCCCTGTCGCTGAGTCAGCAGGAAGTACACAAGAAGCTGTGAGGAGACACAGGAAGGACGGCAGGTCCAAACCAGAGGGATATTCCATAAGGTAACATGCTCAGTATATAAGATTGAGGAAAGAAAAAGGAAGACGGGAATTCTCAGAGCTATGGTGTTTGTCTTCCCCACTAACTATGAATCATGTATAGCCGTGCTTTCAAGGGGATGACTGGACATTTATTTGACCACGGGAAGTGGTGAAAGAATTCCTGGTTTTATTTTGCTTTTGTGTGTGACTTTTGCTTTACCTATTAAACTGTATTTCTCTCAAACCAAGAGTTTTCTCACTTTTATTCTTCCCTAATTCTCTCCCATCCCCCTGCGGGGAAGTGAGCAAGCAACTCACAGGGCTTAGTTGCTGGCTGATTTTAAACCATGAAAATCACACAACAGTGTCATTCAATAACTGTATCACTATCACAGTCGCATGTTGGTTTTCACTTTAGTAATTACAGACTAATTGAGCTGATCAAATCATCTTTGCCATTGTACTTCATGGTATTTTCTCCAAGCTCCCTAACACGCTCCATTTATCTACTGACACTATGTGAGGACCCAGAAAAAATTGTGATGAATTGTCTATACCTATAAATTCAGCTTGAGCCAGAGAGTTTAAAGAGTAGCTGTGTGGGAGAGCTGTCATGGTCATTCTTTACCCCATGAAAAGTAGCAGACATTCATTCTTGTGTTTCAAATGACCATTTGTTATAGAAGGCTTTATGAGATGAAATATTAAGGGCTAACTACATCATGAAAGAAAAAACTGACATGCATAGAAAAAAACCAAAGGCTGCTAAGAATTGTGAATCAAGAGGTAACTCAAAAGAAGCCAAATAACAGAAGAAAATCTGAAAATTGTTGGGGACAAAGAACTATCATGACACAAAGGTGATAAATAGCATTAGCACAATAATGATAATGTGCCAGGAGAAAGACAGTGTGAGTCATTTGATCTGAAATCTATGCGGGCAAGAAAGGGCAGACCAAAAATCTTAGGCTTGGCTTAACATTAAAGGGCAAATGTATAATCTGACACATGTGAGCTGGGAACTTGCTCTCCAAGAAAATGAGTGTTAGTACTTCAGCAAAATTACAGGCAGAACATTTTAGTACAGTCTGTATGAGTAGTCTTTCCTATCTAAGCAGCATTGAATTTGGGATTTTGAAGGTGTGAGAAGTTGGCTGCCACTGCTAATTGCAGTAGCCATCAATTACATGTCCTGGCTGCAATACCAAAGACTCCAAAACCAAACTAAAAGACACAAAAAAATCTTCTCCATTTAGAAAAATACCTTCTCCCTCAGTAATAAATAAACCACCATTACTATGCAATTCATATATTTTTGGACTGCTTACTGTGATTGGGTGAAATTGTTGCTAACCATACATTAAGTGAGGTTAATGATTGTGGAAAATGAATGCACTATGATTTTTCTATAGAAAAGGTGGAATGATTTATTTTTTAAAAAATCAAATAGAATTAATTACAGAGCAGGGAACTGGTTTGGAACATAAAGGTAAGAGCAGAACTTAACTTTAGGGGCTAGGAAATGATTATGAGAGTGTAAGACACCTATCTTCATGTTATAATTGATGAGAATTTATAATGGTTTGAGTGGATGCAATAAATTGATTTTTTTTTTCCTCAGGGATAAACTTGATTAGCATGGGTTTAGAAGGAGACAACTGGTTTTGGGTTAATTTTCAGTGTATGAGAAAGCAGAAAAGGTAGCTGCTGCACTGGAATCTGAAAGAAGCATCATGCTGCATTAAAGCACAAAATAGTGTATTTTATTTTTAAAAATGACGAAAGGAAGTCATTGTACTATGCCATTGAGAGTTAACCTACATTTGCGTATTTTTTCCTTGCCCCTTTGAGATGATATCCAGCATAGCGGCTGACTCACAAGCAATGACTCCTAGAGACAGCCCAGACCAAGAGGTAGTTCATGGGAGATTTTCAGTATTGAAAGGAGGGAAGTCCTTGCTACAAAATGCACATTTGAATTTGGAATTAAAGATTTTCAGAATCAAGAGCAAAAATATGAACAAAGTTCCATCTCCTAGCTTGAGTGCCGGATGACATTCTTTTGACAAAAAGTTCTTTGTTCCAATGCGTACTCATAAACTGCTGCTCAGAAGCTATTTCAAAGACTGCAAGCTGTGTACCTTAATCAAGGCTTTTCACAGGCTCACTGTGTTTTAGCTCCTGTCCATTGCCATTCGATGAGCACCAAGGGGGCAGAAAGCTCTACGACAATGTCTCATTACAGGCACTTTCAGTGGATTTTCTGTCAGTGGATATTTCTTAGCTAGAGAAACTTGGAGAGAATATACAGTAACGCATCTGTGCACTAGCATAGACATAAATGACATGTTGTGACAGAACTCTACATGTTTTTGCATACATATGATTTTCTTACAAAAGCTGAGATCACTGCAAACAATAGGAATGAAGTCCTTATTTCATTCAAAGTTTAACAGGTTCACTAGTGCTAAATGAATTTCTCTTGTGTTTGACCCAGAGAGTATCTTTTGTCATTGTCATAGCTTAGTTGTAGGACTTTTCTAAGAAACTACAGAAAATCATGACCTAAGCATACATACGCTTTTCAAAAAGTACCCATCTCATGGGATTTCTTGCACTACAGCTTTTAATGTTTTGATATATACTTGCATTTGAACTGCAGTTATGTCAAGGTGTAGTAATTGTGAGTAAATATTGAAGCACTTGTGCCACTGTTTATATGTAAAAAGACATCACTGCTAAATGAAATCTCCGCTTATGTTTTAAAGTGAAAACGGAAGTTAACTTTTTAAAACCACAAGTAAACAAATTGATGAGATTCTAGATAGCTAATTATTGTCTACAGCTCTTTCGGGAAGGATATAATTTTGGGGAGTTGGATGAGTAGAAAAACATTTGCTAATTACTTTCTATTTTCACTTTCATATGGGATTTAACTGGATTCCCTAGAATAACACGTATTTTGAGGAAATGTGTCTGGTTCTGTGCCCTGCAAAAAATCGAAGGAAAAGTTGCTAGTACCTATTCCTCTGAAAGCTGTTCTGAACATTGACTTTATTAAATCAAATAGTGTGAGGAAATAGTGTTAGATCAATATGACACTCACCTGGAAATGAGAAGTCAGATTTCAGGAAATGAAGCATATATGCTGTCTCTAGAATTAGTAGTTTAGGTAGGGTGGTCACACCATCCACCTACTTACGAGAAGCGCGGACAATTTACATCATGATCTTCATCTGGCTGATCTTCATCCAGTATCTCGAAGGACTGGGAATCCCAGTGTCTCTAGGCAATCCCCTTTGGGGGCTTCAGTATCATTACTGTGAAACATTTCTAATATCAAATGGAATTTAACCTCTGTGCATACCAGGACAAGTCTGGCTCTTCATTTTCTAAATGTTCCAAAGAGTAATAAGGTCTCTCACTGGCCCTCGTTGCTTCAGAATGAGGAAGGTTTCTTCACTATCTCAGCCTTTCTTTTCCTAAAGCATGAAGCTTCCATCTGTTATTAAATAAATTTTAAAAATTTGATTTGGTATCATCCAAAACAGAAAGCAGAAGTAAAACTATAACTAGACGGCCTTAAATGCTTCAGAGCATAGCACTTAAATGCTTCTGCATGGCACTGTAAATGACCTGACAATTTTAAGAAAATACCTAACTTTTTGCAGGCTTAGGTGAATTCTTCTGCTAGGCGTTGTTGCTGTGTTTTGGGAATCAAACTCTCAGAAAACAAAGAAGTTGTTAGTGTACTGTAAATGTTTAGCATTTATATGTGAGTAATTTTTTGCACTACCCTCATTTAGTATGATAGAAATGAGCACTTCAGAGGACAACAAATTGAAAAAAAAAATTATATTTGCACTGGGCATTTAGATTTTGATTGTTATTTAAATAAACTAGCACATCAGATTGATACAATGCTGGCAGATTTCAGGAGAAAGACTTTAAGGACTAAGACCTTTAAGGTTTTGAAAGAAAGAAAAGTAACACTGCCATAAACAGCAATGATAATAAAAAACCCGACAAAATTGCTTCTTAAAAAGAAAATACATTGAGACGTGAATAAGTAAGTCACGAAGTGAAGTTTCATTTTTGCAACAAAAAACTTCCAAACTTTCTAGCATCACAAATATATGTTCTTGGCAACACTGCAAAAAACATCAAATCTGCTTTAATATACTTTTGATAATAATATTTTGCCTAAGAAGGTTTAAAATATGCTTAATATTTAGGGTGGAACAATTTTTGGATAGGTCAACCTCATATTTGACTTGCAGTATCCTAGATGACAGTGGCCTTTCTGAAATTTCATTAGAACTAATGTATAGGAGAGTTGCTGTTTCTGCTATATGCATCTGCATACTAAGCATTTTTAAGGGAGAATAAATATAAATAAATATAATAACATAAAATAATTTTGGACTGCAGTCAGAAGTAATATGGCTGAAGGAATCCACTGCAACATTAATCAATCGCAAATTTTCAAGTCAAATCTACTAACTCATTAATCCAGATTTAGAAGATGATATTATATGGAGTTTTAAAATCTTTTGTAAATAGATGCTGTATACGTATTTATTTCCGAAGGAAAGACCAATTACAAGCAATTACAATAAACCAAAAATATTTAGGAATAGCCCAAACGACTCGTACTTTTGAGTAGGGATATTCCAACACTCCTACTCTAGAAACCTCAATATGTGTATAAAACTTTTTAGGAAGGTGCTGTAATCTTGATTTGCCCTTGAAAAACAATGATAGATGCCTTGTAAGCACGGAGTTACACACTGTGTAATTCTGCCACCTACCCTAAATTCTGGATTGTCAATTAGTACTTCAGTGCATTTCTTTTATGCCACTGGGCTGGCCAGTTAAATGTTGGTGAAATAACAGACTGCTAACTGAGTGCAGATTTTTTTGATTACAAAGCCTCAGACATACATATTACATTCTTAAATTGTAAGCTCGAAGGAGGAAACAAAGTTCTGGAAGCCAAGAAACAAATGGGAAATTAGTTAAGAACAAGGGAAGATCCTATTATGGGGACAGTGCAGAGAAAATAAATGAAATTTACCAGAAGTTAAAAATTAATTTTATGAATCTTATTTGGAAATAGCCACACAAGGAAAGACTTTGCACTAATTAGCATATATTTGCATTTAATAAAAGTTCTATTTTTATCTGTTTTTTCTTTACGTGTTATCTTTAGGCATTGTATGCTGATAATGATTTTAACATTCTCTTTAGAATATATTTTCATGCTTTTGATGGCTGTTTTGTATGAGTACATGTGGTCTTTACCTCTCAGACTTTAAAAAGAGCAGTATTGCATCTGTGTCTGGTTCTGGGCTCCTCAGTACAAGAGAGAGAAGGAGCTACTGGAGACGGTCCATAAGAACGCAAAAAAGATGATTTGCGGTCTGGAGCATCTCTCTTATGAGGAGAGACTGCAGAAGCTGGGCCTGTTTAGTTTGGAGGGGAAGACTGAGCAGGTGTCTCATTAATGCATATAAATGTATCAAAGTCAGGTAGTATTTTAAGAGGATAATGCCAGGCTCTTTTCAGTGGTGCCCAGTGACAGGACGAAGAGCAGTGGCTGTAAATTAAAACACAAGAATTTCCACACCATCTTGAGGAAGAAATTGTTTACACTGAAGGTATCCAAGCACTGTAACAGGCTGCCCAGGGGGGTCATGGAGTCTCCCTCTCTGGAGACGTTCCAAACCCACGTGGACGTGTTCCTGTGTCACCTGCTCTAGGTGACCCTGCCTTGGCAGGGGGATTGGACTGGATGATCTTGAGAGGTCCCTTCCAACTCGAACAATAGTTTGGTTTTGTGATCTAAAGTACAAGAATCCTTTTTTCAGAAGTGAGTGAAAATCATGGCACTTTTCCTTTAAGAAACTAAACCTGAAGTTAATATTCCTATCCTTATTCAGAACCAAAAAGCAAAACTTTAGTATGTATGCATGTATGCTTGTGCAGGAACTTTATCAGAAATTCTCATCTCTGCATGATATTCTAATTGCATCATTGTGTGCAGGTTTCTAAATCTGAGTAACCTGCAGCTCATAAAGGCATTTTAAATACTCAGAGATATGTGTTCACTGGTATTTTTTGATCATAAAAATGTTAATTTATTTGTGTATGTGTTTGTATTTATGTTTTACTGTACTCTTTGCTGTAAATATGCTGAGTAGCATCTCAACGCTGTTTATGGCTGCAGGATAAAATCTTTAGAAATAGATTTTTCCTGTTTTCTGGAGCACTGAAACATCAAACAACATATTAGCACTTTCCCAGTTCTTAAAATCTAGTAACATTTTCTTCAGCACTGCAATTTTAATTTCCTACAATAAAAAGGTAATTTGACAAGCTTCAAAAAATGTTTCATGTTTCAAAACTTCTTTCCACCACACTGTCCTTGTTTTATTACACAATTGCAACTGCTTTTTTTCTTTACTGTAACTTTTGGACACATTTTCAGCTGCCACTAACAAGAAGTTAGACAACACCACACTAAAGAATATAATGCAATATTTTTAAAAGTCATCACAAATTTAGCAGCTTAAATTTTCTGAGAGTTCTTTGTTTTGAATTTATTTCAAAGGAGGCTTGCAAAAATTTTTTTTGACCATATCTCATCACAAAGTGTAAATGCTCCTGAAATTATGAAATCATTAGAAGTGAGTTCTAAGATATGCAACTCTTTAATAATGTAATAATGTCCCCTATGAATGCTAGCATTTTTCTTTCTAGAATTGATTAGAAGACATCAGTAGGCCAGATGCCAGAATATTTCAAATTTTCAAATATTAGGTTGCTACATTAGAAAGAATTAGTCAAAGTTTTTATTAATAAAGTGAATGAACTACTGTAAAAATAATTTTGCATTGTTCCATTTCAGTATACCACTAAAACGAAGACAACTGAACATCATTTGCTAGTGAGGTTTCCTCGTTTGTTTGTTTGTTTGAAGGGGTTGTTGGTTTTGTTTGTTTTTTGGGGTTTTTTGAGAAGTGCTCCTTCTGATTTTCTCTTTCCAAATCTGTTTACCAGAAAAAAATATCCCCTTTAGCAAAATTAAAATTAAAAAATGCCTTCTGCATTTTATCTCTTTGCTTTAACAGCTGCCTTCTCTCCATATTCTGAGTCAAATATATATTTAAATTCCATGAATGACTAAAGTTCCTCATATAATATTTCCTGTGGGTGATTATTGATCTTCTTGTTCTCAATGACTCATTTGTCTCCTGATCTTATCAACTCATGCAGGCATACAAATTTTCTGCCGTATCCTACAGCATTTTAAGACACTTCTATTATCTTTCTCTTCCACTGCTGTTGTAAATCTCCTTTTATTTCTGCAGTAAACAAAGTGTAAAGCTTTACTTTTAAACATCAGTTTTGATGGGGAGCATTTTTTGTTTGTTTGAGATTGGTTCTCAACAGAGGATCAATGAACTTGAGCACAAAATGGGTAAAAAGAAGACACAAAATAGACTAAGCTTAATTTAAAAAATGATTGCTTCTCTAACCATTTAGTTTTAAAATTACTTTCTCTTGCACTCTAATTTTTCTCTAATTCCTGGAGGAGTGGAGCAGTTGAACCTCAGAGGTTTAACATTTAATTGTAATAAAAAGTCTGATAAATGAGAAGGAAGAGGGCAGAGAGAGAAGATAAAAATAAAGAACGAGGAACAGCTGACAAAAGTGGTCTTGCAACAATAGTAAGAATAAGTCTCTATTAGAGTCAAGTAATATGTTTCCAGTACTGGCTTTGGATTAAAAGAAAAGAAATAATGAGGCTTTAGCAAGAGGAATACATTTCAGCAAGAACCCCCTCTTTAGAAAGAAACTGGAAGCCATTAAAATTGAAAGAGGGCTTATACAGGGTAATAAGAGGTGACATGAGGTATATAATGACTTCATTCATGTAAACAGGAAATTTCATTATCAGAAGAAAATTTAAGAGGAAGAAACAAAAAAGACCATTGTATTTACAAACTCTTTTACAAATCAAAGTAGAATAACAAAGGAGAGTGTAGTTGTTGCTCTGATCTTCATATTGGTTAGATTACAATTTGATAAATACATTTTTATTCTACATGATTTGTAGACATGAAAATAACATGCACATTTTATTTATTTTCTTTTTATAAAGCCTAACATAATAAAAATAATTTCAGTCAATTTTTGCCAGGCTTCTATCTCATTTTTATATTACGTTATACTATGATGTAACATATGAATAATTTCATTACATTTAAGCATATGAGAAGAATACAGGCTTCTGAAGTGATATCTTCTTCCTCTCCTACTAGAATTCGTGTATGTTAGACTTAAAGTTGTGATCTGGAAAAATTGTAATTATTTTTTCTGTGGATTTTTGAGGTTTTGAATCAGACCTTTTGTGTGAGGTAGCAGTTGCATTTCTACGTACAACATCAGCATTTCATATCTGTACGCATGTAAGGTCTACAAAAATGTTGAGAAACTTCATAAAGAAAGTTGTCCATTAGCATTAAAGAGTTTGCAGAATGGTGTCTGGCACCTATCATAGTCAATAAGGCCTCATTAGTTTTATTTTTGGATGTACAGAACTCAATATTTCTTAATGTTATGATCAATGATTTTCTAAGACATTGCAGTTTAAAATAAGTTTCCAGTCCATGTGTTTTCCATTTGTATGTTTATGCATAACATACTCCACCTGTGAAAACTGACTTTTAGGAGACGTCTCTTGCACTGGAATGGCTGTAAAGTATTCTAAGTTTCTGAAACTGCAACTGATCAACACAGGTGAAGATGTTTTGGGCAGGGACTTTTCAAAGGGGCATGTAGTGATAAGACAAGGCAAAATGGCTTCAAAGGGAAAGAGGGCAGGTTTAGATTAGATATGAGGAAGAAATTATTTACTGTGACGGGTGTGAGGCACAAGAAGGGGTTGTCCAGAGAAGTTGTGGATGCTGCATCTCTGGAAGCATTCAAGGCCAGATTGAGTGGGGCTTCGAGCAACTTGGCTAGTGGAAGATGTCCCTACCCACGGCAGGGGAGTTGGAACTAAATGGTCTTTAAGACCCTTTCCAATAGCAAACATTCTAATATCCTGTGATTTTAAGATCTGCCTTTTCTTAAATCTCCATGTAGATTAGAGAGCTGTACTTGTAGCATAAGAAGTTTTGTTTATGGTTTCATAGTTAACAAAGCCTCTTCTTGCTCAATCCGAAATTTTGTGGAGTATGAGCAGAGAAGTAAATTTTTAAAAATCCATATGCAAATTTGTGCATATTTACATATGTTTACCATAATATGTATATACATATGTATACAGTGTTTTCTTGCTATCAAATGTATGTCTATCCTATACAACACTTCAAAAAAATCCTAAAATCATTATTGACTACATCACTTTACAGGGAAGGAAAAACACCTTACCTCATGAATTTTGTAATGCAAAGTTTTGAGAAGTGGGACTTCAAGAACTCTTCTACTTTTGTGAATCTGACTGTAAATTTAGTTTAGGCTCAATTTAAAGAAACCAACCTTGAAAACTTAATATTATATAATTACTTCCAAGAAGATTTGAATTTTTTTTTTTAAACCGTGTCTCTATATTTCAGAATTTACCCAGAAATGCAGATAACATACAAAGAGAAAAAGCTGCAGTGTCTAGGGGCTTATCTGACAAAATGAAGTAATGGTATTTCATAGCCACATTTCCACTTTTTAAAATTATTAAGTAGTACTTTTCACATGGAGTATAGATACATTGTGGTAAAATCTCTATTACAACTATATCCAAGATAAATCTCCAGGTTCAACTATTCAAGTATTTGAAAGGATTTTGTGCATAGCCAGAATCTGGGCTGAGATTTATTATTGATAGTTTTAAATTTTATACCAAAGAGGCACTTTATATTTTCTTTTTATTAAGCTTAAAGGTGATCTTAGTCCATGTATCAACAATGATGAAGATATGCAGTGTCTTAACATATTAATTGTAATTATATTTTTTATAGTCTGGAGGGTCAGATCTTTTTCTTCTTGGCATTCACTGTCACATTCCACTAAGAATAATGCAGGGTTCCAGATTAATTTTTATCAGATCATTATGAATATTAGGTATATTAATCTGAGGTTATTAAATGACATTAGTCTCCCATATAACATTCAGCTTTACAGTGTGAGCTATAAAGCACTGTACATGAACTTACAATTGTATAAATTTATTTTATGGTCTACAATTTGCTTCATTAAGTAGATTACAAAACTGAGAGACAGTACAAAACTTGAGATTAGATTCTTTAGAATCATTCCAGCTGATTCTAAACCAAATTCTCAAGTCTTCATCACATTATTTAGCCTAATAACTTAAAAGGAGGATGATGAGAAATGGAAAAGGAAAAAGCAAGTAGACAGGAAAAAACTGGAAAAGGGAATGCTTTCTTAGGATTTCATGCATGTCAAAGACACATTTTTATAAATATATAAGTCATATTTTTCCATGTAGTCTAGTATAGACCGATTTAAAAATTTTTGGTCTTATGACTTTATGTTCATAATTTAATTAATTATAATTTAATTTTGATTTTGATAAATAAAAATAGTATTTTTTCCCATCTCTTTTGAGTTATTTCAGCATGAACTTCCACCAGTAATAGATGGGGCATTATGTTTTTAATTGGCAAATATATGAAAAAAACCCCCAATATTGTTTAGGTTTTATACACTTTAAAAAGTTCTCTACACTTTATTTCCAACCAATTATTTTCTTTTGGGTCAGTTTATGCACAACTCACATTTTTTTAAGCTGTGTTTGGGGTTTTTAAGCAAAGGTTCCAATTATGTCATAAAATAAGGTAAAGTACTAATGCTCTAATGCACCAGAATTCAAACCAAAATGCATCAGGAAACCATAGTATTCCCAAAAATCCTGAAGTACAAGTTAGAGAGGACTTACACAAACTGCAGATGAGAAAGAACCTGATAGGGAAGTATTGTTGCTAGAGCAATACACGCCCTTCCGTAGCATTGAATTTGATTCTGACCAGTTTTCTTGCAAGTGAAATATGTTACTGCCCCAAGAGTGGGAGACCAAAGCACCAGGGAGTGGAGGACAAGCTGTTACTTTTCCGTGCACCACCGTCTTTTTGGAGAAACTTAATTGTAAAAGTATTCAGGATATAAATTCTCATAGCAGTAATATAAATCAAAATGAGGGAAAGAATATCGGTACAATTACACCATCTGCACCACTAGAAATCCTTTCCTTCTGAAATTTTATCAGGTCTAATGACCTTGCAGTCTGGATTGGATTAACCCATCCTAATGAATACCAAAGGGAGATATTTCCTAGGTAAAAAAGTCAGTACAGAGTTGCTCCTGGCTTTTGCAAAATGTCAGGCTTTGTGAGGAACTGGAATAAATCCCATGACCTTAAAATGTTTATGGGTAGAAGCACTATTTCCATGCAAAGGTCACTAAGCAGCCAGTGGTCACAGCTAGTTTAGCAGCTTGGTGCTTCCCTCCAGATGACAACATGATTTAACGTCTCACTGATGTGTTGGCCACGCAGCAGCTATTTCAAAGTACACATCTGTCAACAATGCTTGAAGAATCAGCTGTTTCCTTTCCAAAGAGCAGGCAGATAATGAGGATGATTTTGAAGTAATCAGAAGACGAGCACTTAGTTGAAATGAAGCTTTCAGTGTTTCCACGTGCGGGTTGTTTTGTTAGCTCAAACTGCTGTTCTCGGAGGTTTCTGTAAACAGTAGGGATACGTTTCGGATTACAAGTGAAAGGAGAAAGTTTAAGGCGTTTGATTTATTAGTGTCTATTGCAAACCTAGTTATAATACAGAGAGCGGTTAAATGATATTTCAGAGCATTTACCTATTGTTAAAATTCAGGACCAAGTTCATTCTTGACTAACTAACATCTTAAATAAATACTTATTTTGTAAGCACAGTAGTTAGGGTAAAATATGTTTTACTAACAGTTTATGTTTTAAATGCTTTGTGTGTATATTAAAAATGAATCTAAATGCTTTTTATATTAGTTCATTATTTAATTATGAAAAATAATAGAATTTTTAAATATATCTAACTGTCACGTTATCCTAAACCACATTTTTTTTAATGAAATGCACTAAAATAATTTTGGATCCTTTTTTTCAGCTAAAGGTTAAAAAGAAAACAAAAAAAAAAAAAATCCATTATCATCACAGGTGTAATGGTGATTATACAAGTACACCGGAATTAAAAGGTATTTGGGAAATAGTGGTGTGTCTCAGGCTAACAACAGTGCAACCCAATGATGCATAGCAGTACAAGTATTAAACAGGTTAAGGTGGTTTACAGCAATGGGCTTTTTGTCCATTTTGTATGTTTTATTCTTGACTGTTTATACACAGTTTAGATCGGCTGGACATTTGTAGTAGCTTTACTGGTTCCATTATGTTCTTAAATACTCCATGTATATATTCTTCCAAATAACTTGGGCTACTCTAAAAATTCAGCAGCCTTAGCATTTTACACTAATACGATTTAATCCTTTTTATAAGATGCTGAAATATATGTAAACTGGATTTGCACTACTTAAAGGCTTAAGATTATCAACAACTGATGTGAGAAACTGAGGCATATTTATTTCTAAAGTAATTGAAAAATTTTTGTGTAGGCAAGCACATCATATTTAATTGTGGAAAAACAGGCCTCGTAACATGAAAGAATAGAGCTGAATAGCACTGAAAATAGGGACATAGTAATAAAATATTGATTGAAACTGAAGGAAAATAAAATGCTGCGTTTAAAGAACAGTTGCTCGCTGAATAAATGTTTGGCTAAGGAGCTTTTTATTTCACTTTTCTACAAAATAAAGAATCTAGCATTTGACTGTGAGTCCATGTTTTAGTAATAGCTCTAATCCTCCATTGTATATCTTTGCACACTTTGAGCATATGCTAAGGTACTACTTGTTTTGTTCTATCCAGGCCTCTGTTAAAAAGTTCACTCTCAGAGACTAGACGCTGTTGTGGAATTTAGCCATTGGACAGTATGGTTTTGTCTAGTTCAGTCCTTCTCATGTTCTTGTAGCAGGAAAAAAAGAAGATTGAGGTCTGATGGAATATAAGAGTTATTGTAGAGGGGTCACTGAACCATAGAAGAGGAAGTCTCAGTAAAATAGGAATTTAAAAGATGAAATAGCTGGGTAATGATAGGATTAGGAAGAGCAAATTTTAGCTCTTCTAACAGACTGCTGTGAATAATTCATGTAATGGGTTTGATAATATTTCCATTTTTTCCAAACCATGGAACATGGACAAGAATTTTCTAGAATAAATATTTCAAAAATGCAATGTATGAGGGTGTTTTGGTGAATTTTAAGCATCTATATACTATTGTTTGTCTGACCTGGGTCCATCGATAAAGAGTATGGTAAATACGGATTTCTATTTTGCACCTACTGATTCTAATGGTCACCTCAAATGCAGAACAACTTGGCATATTGGCATGTCATTGTGGCCAATTGAAGTAAAAGATGAGGTGTTTTCTGCATTTTGAATCAAATGCTATTCCTTTTTTTAAAGTCAAAACTTCTATGTAACATGCTTCAAAGAACGGCTAAAAAAACCTATCAGAGCTGACTTCTAGCTGGAATAGAGTGAATAGATAGATATAATATGCAATTCCAGGGCATGTATTTTCCAGTTCAAGGTGAAATATAGAAAACCACAGCTCTTTAAAATTAGCTTATCATATTAACATTCATATTAAAATTAAAATTAATATTAATACATTAATAATTCCTCTGGGTTCCATATTCAGATTTCATTTCTAATCAGCATATATATTTTGGATAGTATGTTGGGTTGGAAAAGAACATTACTGTGTGAAATTCACAGTAACTACCTCCTTAGACTGGAATTGATTTGGTACTTGCAGGTGAGACTTTTTCTAAGTGTAGTTTGTACATAGTCACAGCACAGTGTAAAAAAGCTAAAGCATACAATTAGAATTAGGCACGTATTTGTCTTAGTACAGAGTACTAATAGCACTGCATTTATGATCCATTGCAATACATTTAAAAACTAGAGTAAACTATTTTTCTCCCTTGCAATTTGCCATCATATAAATTGTTTCAAATCAAACCCCTAGTGACACACTCTGCTGGGTGGATATGAAATTTTTGAGATTTCTTAGTTGTGAGACTGATTTACACTGAGACGAATTCTAAGTATAAAAATTCTTCAAGAGCTAATGTACATTATTTCTACAGGAGGAACACAGGAACAGACAATTCATTTGGGTTTAATAAGCTAAGCAATGTTTTTCTTCAGACGTCTTCTTTTGACATATGAACGTGTTATATCTAGGTGTTAAATTATGGTGAAGCAGCTAGACCTTGGTAGTTGCATATGTAAAATTTTACCCAGCAGTACCCTGCAGTAAAATATACCAATTTTTTTCTCCTACTGTGGAGTAATATGGCTTAGTTATTGCAGTTCAGCTGATATGAAATAATGTGTTAATCTTAGAATCGTAGAACTATTAAAGTTGGAAAAGACCGCCAAGATCATTGGATTAACCTTTGACTAAATACAACTAGGTCAACTAAACCCCAGCAATAAGTGATGCATCCACTTGTTTCTTGAACACTTCCCGCACTTCCCTGAGTAGCCCGTTCCAGTGTTTGACCAGCTTGTACCTCCCCTAGCTCGGGACCACTTCCTCTCGCCCTGTCATTTGTTACGTGGGAGAAGAGGCTGACCCCCACCTGGCTGCACCCTTCTTTTAGGTTGTTGTAGGGAGCGAGAAGGTCTCCAGTAGACTCAGCTGCCTCGGCTGCTCCTCATATGACTTACTTTTTAGACCCTTTTACCAGTTCTGTTGCCCTTCTCATGTCCCATGAACAATGGAGAATTTCCTTGTATGTCCTTTCATTTTAACGTATTTATATAACCTCTTTTTAATATCTTTCACAATGGTGGCCAGATTGAATTCTAGCCGAGCTTACAACTTTCTAATTTTCTGTCTACATGATATATTGACATACTTGTATTCTTCCTGAGTTGCCTGCTCCTTTTTCCAAAGATCATATCTTTTTTTCCCTGAGTTCCACTGAAAGCTTCCTGTTCAGCCAGGGCACTCTGCTCATTACAGCTCATCTACTGGCACATACAGACAGCCTACTCCTTCACCTTTAACATTTCCTTCTTTGGGTACTTTTGTTATTCAGTCTCCTGAGAATTTTCTTTTTTTCTGTGCACCAGTAGAGCAAATCAAAAGTATCTAAGCCCCTTCAAAAGCTCACTGAGTGACCTTGGGGCATAACAACTCTCTGAACCGGTGTCCTGGACAGGACAGTCTCCCCTCAGGAAGTCAGAAGTGGAGGTTTTGTTGACTGCCTTCCTTACCTCTCCAAGGACAGGAGACTATAATTTTGTAGTTGCTATGGCTTCTGACCACCACATCTCCCACAGCCCTTCTCTGTTTGCAAACAGCAGGCCTGGCAGGGCATGCCCTGGTAGGGTCCCTTACCAGCTGTGTCAGGAAGTTCCCTTCCACACTCTCCAGGAACCTCCTAGGCTGTCTCCTCTCCACTGTGTTAAGTTTCCAGCAGACATTTGCCAAGTTAAACTCTCCCTCAAGAACAAGGGCTAGTGATCACAAAACATCCGCTGATAGAATATTTCACTTCATCCTGGCTGGGTGGTCTGTAGCAGACTCCCAGAAGGATCTCTGCCTTGTTGGCCATCCCTCTGACTGTCACCCACAGGCACTCAGCCTGATCTCTGCTGTCCCTGAGCTCTGTACAGTCAAAACCTTCCCCAGTGTACAGAGCCACCCCACTGCCTCTCCTTCCTCGCCTGTCCCTTCTGAAGAGCTTGTAGCCATCCATGGCAGCACTCCAGCCATCCCACCACATTTCCACTATGATAACTACATCATAGGTTCCTGCTGCCTCCTGTTTGTTACCCATTCTGGGTGCATTAGGTGCAGTTATGCTAGGCTGTCGATGTCACCCACAACACCAGCATGTCACCCCGGGCTCAGCTCTACTGAGCACTATCTTATCCTTTTCATCCTTCAAACCTAGTTAAAAGCCCCCACAGTCAGCCCTGACAACTCATGGGCTAGAATTTTTTCCCTCCTTTTAGACAGATGAACTCTATCTGTTTCCAGCTGGCCTGGTGGTATACTAAACATCCCATGATCAAGAAAACTAAAATTCTGCCAGTGGGATCAATCTCAGTAATATTTTTGTTGCTACTTTGAAGAGAATTATTTCTTAGTTTTGTTAACATAAATATAACTATTTTTTTCTGTTTTGCATATTCTATGCGGTTATTGTTTTTGCTATATCTGAAAATGAAGTATAATGCGTTCCTTGAAGAATCTTAGCTGTCTTGCATTATGTACACTATGCTAGAACTCTTCCTTTTGGTTGTCAGTGCAAAGATTTTTGAGGCAAGATGTTCTAATATTCTTAATAGGTTTTACTATTGCCATTCTAATCAATGTGCTTTAAAAGATATCCAGTCAAAAACTTGCTTCAGTTTTGTGTTGCAGCTATGATTTGAGTGCACAGAGATGTTATTTTCTATTTTTTAATGTGTTTCTACTAAAAATAGAATTATCTCATCTTACTTAAATCAAGGATTTTCTATGTTACTCTTTGCAAAAAAAATGAATTGATATATAGTAGGGAAAAAAAAAAACACCCATGAATCAAGTCATTGACCTAGATTTTTAAATCAAAATAATTTCCAAAATATTATAGAACTTCAGAGCACAAAATACACCCAAAACATTCAAGGATTAGCAGACATAAATAATTCTCTCTCTGGTAAAAAATATAAATAATGATCACCAATGTTACAGGTAGTGATACTTTGATAGATGTATTTAATCATGCACCACTACATCAAGTGTCACTTCTGTGCAGTATGTCACCTCCAGCAGCCTGAAAAATGCAGCAAAGGGGGAAAGGAACATCCAGCCACATATATGTTTTCTGATACTGGGGCAATATAGGCAAGCACCATCAACAAAGTGAAATAGTGAGATTTACAATAGGAAATTGCAACAGATTCACACTGAGATTTACATAGCAAATTAGCTAGTACCATGCCTTGGAGTCAAATCAAAGTCTACTCCTGCACTGCATTCAGAAATATCCAATCTATTCCAATATTGCCTAATAAAACCAGCATGCCAGTTTTTGATTTAAGAGAATCTTCTTTCTAATTATTTCTCCCCTATATGAACCATCTAAAACACATAAGGACAAAATAAAAAGCAATGGAAAACCAAAGTTGCTAAAGCTGTCTCTGTGTTTTGTCTATAATTACGAAATATTACAGAATTCAAAAGATTATAAGAAAAATAAATCACTCCTTTCTCGTTAAGAAGATGTTTTAAAATATCTGTAAAACATCATAAATTTTGTTGGCAGTATCAATACACTTTTTGAGTAAAATATTTAAAGACAGGATTTTAATCTGTTATACTCTCACAGGTTATTGCAGTATTCTTAGTGGTACAAATAATTCTCCACTCTCAGAAAAAAAAAATTAAAAACAAGTGAAATAAGACTACAGTAAGACCCTGCTGGTAAAGTGGCTCACTACTAATAAAAAATTAACAGACACAGATGGTATAGAAAATTTGAAACAGCTGAGAAAATATGGTGTATTTCTAAAAACCCATATTCTCTGTTCTGATACCTTTCTGCCATGTACTTTTTTCTACTTTGAAATTCTAAATCTTAGTGGGAATGTGTTGTAAGAGTACCTGTCAGTAATACTTTGGAAAAGGGCTGAACTGGAATGAAGCAGCATGGCTATCTTTATGAAGAATGTATCAGGTGTTCAGCTGATCTAGTATGGCAAGCTCTATCTTGGACCATGAATTTGTGGTGTGTATTTTGCAGTATAGGGCGGAGACAAAGGGGAGATTTCAACACATTTTGTTCAGTGAAGAAGGTTTTATTTGCATTAAGCTTAAATGTTTAACTTTCAAGTACTAGAATGTTAGGCAATATAATAATAATAATAACAACAATANTTTCATTTCTTACAGACTTTTTGGTCAACGTGCCTGCATTTATTCTCTGCTGAATACGAGTTTATGTTTTCAAATTTCCAAATGCTTTGAAATGTCTTTATACTAATGTGTCTTTCTTGAAGACCAACTTACTGCAAGTTGAAATTGTTGCAAATGAAGTTGTACTACAAAAGTCAATTAAGAGGTATGATAGGACTTGTCATATTAGACAAAACAAAGCACAATTTCTTATTGTGTACTTTGCAAGCTGAGAAAGCTATGGATCTGCACCTACTGAGATCACCCATGTGTTGAATGAAATTCCAATAGCAGTCTTTGAGATCACAAATGCCAGGGGTGTATCTGGAAGCTTGAGCATAGGACACGTTGTAACTCATTTTTAGCAAAGTCAATTATGCTGCCCATCACAACATCGGTTTTCCTACCTGTAAGGGTCTCCAGTTAATAACACTTCTCACTGCACCATAGAAGCAGGAAGAATTAAAAATAACCGTATTGCAAGTAATTAAGTTGTTTAAAGGTATTCATGACTTAGTTGTCATTTAAAATAAAAAAAAATTAAAATGTAACTGTGAGCATAAAGTCAGTAAGGTCAGATGTTAAATTCAATGCCATTGAGGGCCTTGACCAGCTACCTGTGAGATGAAAGGAAAAAAAAGTATGTGTTTAATTAGGAAATATTACCAAAAAAAATTAAAAACCAAACCTGTATAAACCAAAAGCAAAATCTCTAAAACATGAAAGAAGTAAATTTAGGAAAAATTATGTCCCCGCTATGCAAAAAAGATATGAACAGGCTGGAGAGGCTCCAGAGGTGGGTCGCAAAGCTGATCAAAAGTCTGGAAAACCTGCCATGTGAAGAAAGGCTGAGAGAACAGGATTTTTTCAGCCTTGAGAGAAGAAGGTTTAGGAGAAACCTTATCACCCTATTTCAGCATTTAAAGGGAGACTACAAATGAGATAGAGAATCCTTTTATAAAATGAGTCACATGGAAAAGATGAGAGATAATGGATACAAGTTACTCCTGCAGAGATTCCAACTGGACACAGGAGGCAAATTTCTCACAATAAGGAGAGACTGATATTGGCATAATCTGCCCATGACAGTGTTGCGTTCTCCAGTAATGTGTTCAGCTGGATAAGATTCTGCATTATCTTCTCTAGACCTTGCTTTTGCAAAGAGAGATTGGACCAGAGGATGAAAGCCCTTCCAACCTGGTATTCTATAGTTGTATGAAATGGTAGTTAGACAGTTGTGCAGAGTTCTTCATATGAAGTAACTTTTAAAATTTTACCCTGTCACTTTAACATAATATATATTTATCAAATAGAATTTTACAAATAGAATTTTACAAAGGTCATTTTAGCTGGGATTCTATTTTGCAATGTATAAAATGAAGCAACTACTCCAGGTCAGCCTCAGTGGAAAAGCAATTTTACTCACTGCAGCTTAGTTCTGCACAAAGCCCAAGCTTTGTTAAATGAATATATCATCACAAGGGATGAATCTTCTGAACTGCCATGAGCAAAGATTTGGATTCTAGTAGACATATGAAAAACAACATTTTTTCTAAAATTCTTTCTTTACATGTGTGCAGATTAGTACTGTATAGAACGGTTGTCCTTGGAAAAAACCCACAGGGAATCAGAGATTACAGGAAGTAAGGCTGACTGACGCTTGAGGCATTTCAGTAATCTCTATTAATTAAAACAAGTAAATAAAAAACCTAAACAATCCTTATCATTATTCAGTGTGTATAGATAAAGAACAAGCAAAAGAGGATACTGTCAGATTTGTCCCTGTATGATGCATACCTCAATGCATTTACTTCAACCTAAACAGTCATGCAGTCTTTGTGGCTAATTTACATGTAGTCCTGTGGTGGGCTGGCCTTGGCTGGACACCAGGTGCTCACCAAGCCTCTCTATCACTTTCCTTTATCAGCTGGATGGGGAAGAAAAAAATATAAGAAACAAAATACTCATGGGACAAGATACAAACAGATCGTGAGATCACTCATCAATTACTGTCACAGGCAAAGCACTCAGCTTGAGGAAAACTAGTTTAATTGTTTACAAATAAAATCAGATAAAAGTAATTAGAAATACACCTTGTCTCCAACCCTCCCTTCTGCCTGGGCTCAACTTCAGTCCCAGTATCTCTACTTTCTCCTCCTGAGCGATGCAGAAGGGCAGGGAATGGAGGGTTCACAACTCTTTGCCACTCTTCACCTTCTCCCTCCTACAGTGAGGAGACAGTCCTCAGTGAACTGAAATGTGGGTCCTTCCCAAAAGAAGTTCCAGTTCTTCACAAACTGCTCCAGCATGGGTCCTTTCCATGGGATGCAGTCCTTCAGGAAGAGACTGCTCTGGAGTGCATCCTGTCAAGAAAATATGAACTATTGTGAGCTCCTCTCTTCATGGCTGCAGAGGTCCTGCCAGGAGCCTGCTTCAGGACTGGTCTCCACAGGGTCACAGCCTCCTTTGGGTGTATTCACGGGCTAAACTGGGGATCTCCCTGGGCTGCAGAGGGGCAGCTCCCTCACCATGATCTGCACCATGGTCTGCAGGGGAATGTCTGCTCTGGCTGCTGGAGCACGTGTACCCCCTTCTTCTTCACTGACCTTGGCTCTACAGGGCTGTTTCTCTCACAAGTTCTCATTCTTCTTTTCCATCTTCATTTAGACAGCAGTTTGTTCCCTTCCTAAACACTTTATCCCAGAGGTGCTATCACCATTGCTGATGTCTTAGTCTTGGCCAGTGGTAGGTCAGCACTGGTGCTGGCTGGCATTGGCTCTGTCTTACAAGGGGGGGATCTTCTTACAGATTACACCCTTGAAGCCACTGCACTATCAGAAGTTTGCCAGGTAATCCCAATATATGCATGCATCTTTTGGATTTTCTATTCTTTGACCTCTGCCAAATTTTGAGCACCGATACACAGTGTCCCTTGGTACGATATTCATTACTGTTTTGTATAATTCCTTCTCTGCTGACTGGTAGAACTGATTTCATGTATGTATTTAAATGCTCTCAAAAGGACCAGCTCACATTTATGGTCCTTAGTACTTTTGTCACTGGGCGTAGAATACATGCTAATTTTCACTTTATAGCTTTCTTTCTGCCAGAACACACAAAGTCTTCCTGCCACTTGGTATTGTACTATGGAGGAGGGATTCACACTTTGAATATTTTAAATTCTCATTGTGTTAAAAGGCTAAACATATGATCACCAAGAAGTTTGGAATAAACGTTGTTGTGCTGAGTTTACCAAAAAATACAATTGATTGCTTTAGCAAAGGTAAGTGGTTTGAACATGAGGTAATGACACATTTAGTAAAAAGTTCAGTAACAGATTATTATATTTTGGGATTCATGATCCATTATTTTTATATTACTGTTATTATAAATATTACATTCTATTATATATTTATAGTTCAGAACTAGTTATTTACAAAAATCAATTTCCCTAATAAAAATATAAAGAGAACAAGAAATAAGATAAATCAGTGAACATTTGTGGTATGGTTGTACAGCACTCCTCTTTGAAAACCGCAAAACAGTTCATCCCAGTGTATCCATATGGTCTTTATAGATGCTTTTCAGAAGGCCTCTATCCCAATCACACTCAAATCAGTACTAAAATTCTTTTTCCATAAAAGAATAACCTGAAAAAAGTATTTTAAAACTACAGATACATGAATAATCAATGGTTTTGTTGCAGTCTGTGGTGTTATCGAGATTTGAGAGCAGCTTGGAAGAGAGGTGCTGGGAGATATATGTGATGTTAACATTCCTGTTTTAAACATTTGCAACTCAGACATAACAGCTGCTGTTACTCAAATATAGTTAGAGCCGATCAGCAAAAGCCCACTATGCTCTTTCAGCTATAAGTTTAAAGTAAAAACTATCAGAAAGGTTATCTTTATAAAATTTGAAATGGCATTATGTAACTAAATTCACTAATTTGCCTAAAGGTTATAAATTGTGGACCAGAAGATATTTACATATTCTAGAGTGTAACATGTAATTTTTAACAGAAAGCAGAATACTTTCTTCAATATTATTGGCCTCAAGTAGTTTCAGCTACCTTTCTTGATATGTCCAGATATATAAGTAAACTGCATTTTAGCAAAATAGTTCATAAGAAATATGGTGATATTTAGCAGTTCAAACAATAAGCCATAACATTTCTAAAATAGCGTACTAATTTTCTTAAATAGCTTCCCTGAGGTTCCACGTTTTTTAATGTGTGCAGCAACTTATGAGGTACATTCTTGGAAAAATTAATACTGCATTACAGCTTTAATGCAAAATCTTAATAACTCCTTAATAATGTCTATTACTCATGGTCTTAGTATAGTCAATTTTGTGTGAAGAAGGTTTCAAGCAATTCTACACTTTTTAATTTTGGAGCTTCACTCTACATATTCTGTATTATTCTACTGGAAAAGTTTTGTTGTTTTTCTGTTTGTTTGCTTTTCTGTTTGTTAAACTTGCTTCATTTTCCTAATAATTACAGTGAATCAAACTTCATTTTCTACTGCTTTAATTCTGTATCTTTGTTGTTTTTGAGGCAATTGATTACCTTCTCAAAAAGAACTGCATTTTTTTACTGGCTGTTACTTTAATAATTTGTAGTTGTAACAAAGACGTGGTATTATCTAATTACCACGTGGTTAACAACTATGAATCATTTTGAATGACAACTCAGTTGTTTAGACTCCACAGACAGAAGAAACTGATATTTCTACAAGATTATTCATCTTGACCTAAAGTAGCAGCTGAAAATGAGATCTTTCTTATCCCCAAAGTACTATTTATCTCCACAGATTATAAAGTCAAGATGACTGGCAAAGGCATTGCTATCTGCACAGTAAACATCTATAAACTTATCTGTAAAGTCTGCACTAAATATAACTAATTCTGGTCAGGACTACCATTAAAATCATTTTGCATGTTCATCTTTGAAAAATGCTCACTTGTAAATGAACTTTCTATGTCTGTCCAGAATGGAAAGTTAATTTCTTTAAAGAAAAAAAAACCAAAAATGTTGTTTATTTTTCCTTTCTGCGGCCTATTCTTTAAGAGTACAATCCTAGAATAACTGAAACCACAGGCATTTATATCATGAAATTATGATATAAATTATAAAAATCCATTTCAATTTTGATTTAAATATAGAAGAAAAATATGTACTGCTTTGTAGAAACATTTTCTCTGCATTTAACCTGCTACTTCACACCCACTTCACAACACATATAAATAATATTTCCTTTCTGGTAGCAGAAACAGAATAATTAAAGATTCTGACCAGATTCTCTTGATGGGTTATTCGTGATGGTTCACTTAAGTTCCTAAAACTCTGATGAGATTAATGTACTGAAACGTATAAATCAAGAGCAATCTCCTGATTATCCTAAACTTTAGTTGCATTATAAGTAAAATTTTTTTTTTGTCTTTCCTTAGGATAAGCATTTTACTGATGCCACACCTTGCACAATGAAACATTATTTTATTCTGAGACAAGAGATTTTTCCAGATGCTGATATTTGGCACTTGTTAAAGGATCTAGGGTCTCATCCAGTTTTCAGGAGGTGATTCTCAGCAGGATTAATGAGCAAATAATTCCTTGAAAATGGTCATTATTTTACTCCTCTAATAGAGGGTATTTTTGAAAACTATCAAAAATAATAAAGGTTTAAGAGTTAAGTCTATGACATATAGGGAAAACAATACCCACATTAGATAGGCAGCCAGATGAGAATGGTCATTTTCAAGTCTTAAATTCAGATCTTACATATTCCTTACATATTGTCCCCCAGAAATCAAAGACATACTGTTCTTTCAACCCTTTTAGAAACCAAAACCAATCACCAAACAAAAAAAGCATCTGGCTTCCATATGATATTCCTAAAAATTATATGCAATGTCTACTTGAGTTTTTGTACACTGCAAAGATCTGTAAGCAAATACTAAAAGTATACAGCCAAAATTACAAACAAAAGAATTAAATTGTATGCTAAATAAAATAAATGGAAGTTAATTCAATAATTTCTGTGTGACAGAAATTCAGCTGTAGTTTTCCTTACCATAAATGCTTAAAAATATATTTTGGCTCAGTTTTTTTGTTTTGTTTTGTATCTATTTATATACAGACAATAATTTACATGCATACATTAAATTGACAAATATTCTAGAATTCTACCTTTTTAGGATTTCGCTTTTGTTAAAAGTTGTGAGTAGAATCAGTCTATTTAGAAAAACGATATTCTAAATTACTCCAGAAGGCATTGTTAGTCATCCTTTCCTTTTGTATTTATATTCCAGCAGATACAAAGCATTTTTCTTTCCTTTCAGGTGTCTTTAACAGTTTTATCTGTATATTATTTGGAAGTGTTATTTTTTTTCCTCATTCTAATTGGTCAGTCAAACAGAACAAACTGGCTTCTGGCCAAATGCACACCTTTGGTTCTGAATAGAAAAATGCCCCATGTTATCTAGGGTGCCGTAGATATATTTTTGATTTCCAGTCCCTTAAGTTTTCCCGTGCTAAATGTTTGTTAGAATAATTATTTTTGTCTCTTTCTTCTTTTCTTACCTGCTGATTTATTAGTCTGGTGAGTAGTCTACAGGGAGTTAGTGCTTAGAAAACAATCTATGAACTAGAACTGCATTCAATTTAAAAGGCGAGAAGCTACAGCTGTGCTACGTGAGTAACAGACAGAGGTAAATTAGAACTAGTTTACTACGAACTTTTTTCCCCCTTACGTGATCACTATGCATAGGACCTTTGGACTTCACAGAAAATAGTCCAGCCCCAGCCTGTCTTGCCTTTTATTCTTCTGAATAACTTCTAATCTTCAGCAACTGCAGTGAAAGTAAAAGAACACATCTGAATTAATGGGTAGGCACAAAGATAACAGTATTAATGTTGATCAGAATGAGATTAAATTGAGATTTTGCTGACAAAGTAGCTCTAATGCTTCAAACAATGTGCTAGCAGTAAATGCTTGCATAGTGCTGATGGATTTCTAAGCAACTGTGAAAGAAGTAGACATAAAACTGCCCTCTGGGAATTCCAAATGTGAACATTTTATTAGAAGGTAAAAGGTTATGTGAAATTAATCTATTTACAAAATCCTGTCAGCAACATGTAGGCCGGTGGAAACATCTAGAATGAAAAAATAGATGTGTAGGAGTTGCTTAGTCCAGCATGAACTCAGCTAATGAACATTAAAATAAAAAGGTGAAGACCAGTCTTATTTTGGAGATGTTACTATTTTTTTAACATGTGGGCAGAAATCCGAAAACATGAAAAAGTTTTAAAAAGTTTTCTAAATGTCTTTATAATAAATACCAGAAAGCATCAAATAGGAATTTATAGAGATTTATAATACTGCCAATAATAAAGATAACAATCAGTAATTTCCTGCCTACAATGTTATGCTAAAAGAAACTTCTCAAATTGCTTTGAGAGTGAATGCAGAGCACCTGTTTTGACAGGTGTGTTATCGGGCAACAGCTGCAACGACATGAGAAAGGACAAAAAAAAAAAAATGTAATTAAGAGGTATTAAGGAAAAATAACTTGCAATTAGTGGACCGGTGAAAAATGAGATGAAAGGCAGGCAGATCCATAACATGAAGAACCCTAGTTTCTAGGATGCAAATTTAGATTCAAAAGACAAAGTGGACTACATTAATTCACATTAATAAGATTTATAAACAAGGAAACTGAAATCTAGACCACTGCTAGATTTTCAAGATTGCTCAGCACCTTCCAGGTATCATTTAGCAAGAGATATTCGGTTCTTCTGAAATCAGTGCATTTAGGTCATTCAGGCTGTTTTTTAACAATCTGGGGAAAAATAATAAAAGAAATTTAAACATTTGCTTTTATTGGTAAGACAGGATTTTTGTTTCTGGGAGATAGGGTGGGGTTTTTTCTGTTTCCTTGTTTGTTTTCCAGTTAAAGGATTTTCCTTTTTAAGGGAAGATGATAAAAAAATTCCATTCTGAATGTGTCATGCAAATTCTTTAATGGCATGATTCCCCTGGGATAGAAAATCTACGTTACAGGTAGATTCTTATCAGATCTTTCATAGCAAATCACCTTAGAAGAATATATTGGGTTTAAGGCAGAAGAATGCACATAGTCCGATGGTAATCATAAAATCAAAGAATCATAGAATCATAGAATAAGTATCCAATTATTCTGAATATGTGATTATAAAATTCATAGAGAAATTCTTGAAACTTCCATTTGCTTAGGTATTTGATAAATCAGACCTTTCTTATGAAAAAGCATACTGAAAATCCGTGTGTTAGAAATACAAGTTCATCTTCTGTCTCCGATTTGTCCTATTGAGATTTACTGTAAAGCTCTGGGAAAAATAAGTAGCCATGTGTTCCTGTAAGTAACTAATACTTGTTTACAACGTGACTCTTACTTTATATATTTTTTAATTATATGCAAAACAGGAAATTTAATAAATTAAAATTCAGTTCTTTTCATTTAATAAGGAATGATTATTAGCTATGACATTATACATGTACTTAAATTACAGCTTGCATATGCAGGAAATTGCAGAATATTTTGCATTTAAAATAGATTCTGCAATAAATACTTTTTAAAATTGTACATAATTGTATTATGTGCACTTATTAAACTTCAACTATATGATAAAATACCATAAATCATTCATTCCTGTAAAAAATACTGTTATTCTCCAAGGCCACTTAATAAGTGTTCTTTTATATTTTCAGTTTTAACTCCCATGTTTTGTTTTTTAAACAAATTTCAGCATCTAATTTTCTGGTGCAAGATCTGAGCAATTCAATGGCATTACATCCTCCTCTTACAACTAATCTAAGACTTTATCTTTCAGCTCTGTAGAATATATTGTTTTGGCAACCTGAAATAATAGCCCTTTATTCAAAAGTCAAGAACTAATGCTTACTGAGCCACCTAAATACTTTTAAACACTTGTGATGATTTCTTGTGATCATGAGTGTTCTCTTCCCCGTCATCCCAGATGCAAAAAAATCCAATCTTCCCACATTATGAAATATGAAAAGTATATTCTGGACCAATACAGATGGGTTTAGAAAATGTCCAGCCAGACAGGAAACTAATGGAGCAGGGGATGGTGGCAAAAATAAATAAGATAGTTTCCATTCCCTCCAGGTTTGAATGGGAGTGTAGGTTAGGTATAAATTTTTTTATTAAAGATGTAAGTGTTATTTTGAATGAATATTTACAAGTGGGAAGACAGGTGAGTTTTAACTGGAAAGAAAAAAATCTTCTGTTGCTTACTTAGAACACTAATATAAGAAATTTATTTGTAATTTTCAGACTCATAAGGCCAGTAATCTAGCTTTTACATCATTCTCTGAATTCTCCTCCATCCCCTTCTGGTATCATTTTTTTTCACAGGTTTTTCACCATGAGCCCTTGTATTTCCTTGGTGTTTTGCTGTTCTGCTACTTTACAGTTTCTAGGCTGTATCTTCCTATCTTGTCAGCCCGTAACTTTACAACCCTCCTGAAATATATTCTTGTCCCTGGTGCTTTCCCCAAATTTAGTATCATTCACAAACTGAATAGCCTTGGTCTCTCCTCCCTCTTCCAGACCATTAGCAACACTGTTGAACTCATCTCCCTCATCTTGACACGCACTATTTCACGCAGCTCTGTTTGTGGCCGTGTTTCCAGCCCGTCCTCACACCTTGCATGTGCAGGTGGTTTGGTGTGGTCCGCGTGATCTCACCTCTCTTCAGTGTGTGTTTGCCGCACAAGCTGCCAGGTGCTTCCACACACATGCTGCAAAGTGCCTGCCAGGGGGTGGGCCAGCAGACGACCGTGGTGACGGACACCTTATCTGAGACTGCCTGAAGCACAGCTGGCTGCCTCTACACCACATGTGTGAGTAGATCAACGCCACTGCTGACGGGGCCACCCCAAACCTCCTCGTACTGCAGCAGATTGATTCTAACCTGGGCTGTATGCCGGGAGTGGAGACATTTCATTTTCAGATTGTTACCTCTGATATAACAGTTTTACAGCCTATATCCAGCCCACAGAGCGTTTCCTAGACTAAGGCATAAGCAAGAATTGTTGCTGAAAAAACCCAAACCAAAAACAGTCCTAAAACCCAAATATCTAGGTTCTCATACAGTAGGCATTGTTGCATCAGCTAGAATGGAACTGAACTGACTTCCACCAGCTGAGGCCATTCTTGCCTCATTTATCTTTAAAACCAAAAACCAAAAATGAAGCACAAAAATATGCCAAAATGTCATCATACTTCTCCAACGTAACTACGAAACTAAGAAAGAGTCATTATCAGCTAAAATTTAAGGCACTTTAAATGTCTTTCACTAGAGATTCCATAAGCCTTTTTTTAGTTTTTGCTAATAAGTGGTACACTGGCTTGTCTCTGTCTTTCACTTTTTTTTTTTTTTTTTCTTTTTAACGAAGCAAATTTTGAAGACATTTAAAAGAATTCCACAAAGGTTTGCAACTGAGCAAAACTGAAATTATATTTGCTGTGGGGATTTAGGAAATCTGGTCATTTGCATATCCTCATGTAATTATATTTTTAGCCAAGAGGTGAGGAAAAAGACCAGTTCCAAGAATTAAAATGTTTTCGAAATGATAGTCAAATCTTTTGTCTTTCCAGGAAGACCTAAATAATGCACATATTTCCTAAAGTAATACAAAACTTCTGGTATTGAAGAACATATAGATCACTAATTGCATAGTATTCTAAACTAGAATTTTGAGATTCGAATCCTTCTTTTCACATCCACTGAATTTAATACCTTTATAGTGGGTGAAAATAGACTCTTTTATTCTTTAAATCCTACTCATGATGGTTCTAAGCAGGTGTACAATAGATGAGAGATTTGAGGCGTTCTGAATCACTATTTCTCCCACCTATGCATCTGTGTGATATGGAACCATACCACAGATCATTCGTAAAAGTATTGATTAAATATTTTTAATCATTAATAGTCCTTAAAGCACCACTTCAGTAAATTTTCCTTCATGGCCATCAGAAATCAACTACCTAAAGAAAGGAAATCTCCTTCATTCTAGCAGACAGTTTCCACAATGAAGTGGTAAATAACTAATAAGTAACTGTATGTGATGAAATTTTTTCAATAAAACTTGTAAAACAGTTCTCTTTTGTGTAAAAAGTGGAGAGGTGAATTCATAACAGAGATGGAAATGTGCTGCTTCATTGCTTGACACTAAGTACTTCATCTTCTTAGAGAGGAACAGAACATGTAAAAATAATCTCTACCTTTTTTCAGTGACTTGCTACCCAAAAATGAAAAGTGATCCAAAACACAGCTCAGAACTCAGAACAACCACTTTAACAGTAGTAAGAAAATTAAGTAATATTCTGAGATAAATTTTGAAGATTTTTCTATTAAGGGCACAGTTTGAAAAATGAGTTAAAAAACTCTAATAAATAGTGAAAATGTTGTGAAATATACTTCTTGTCAATATATTCAGCAGACTTTCTTAATAAAAGAGGTTTAAATAAGACCAGACATGCTTATGCAGGATAGATTAAAGTTCTTAACATAACCTTTAGTCATCGGACCAAATTGTAAAACTGAATAAAATCATAGTTTTCACTGTCTAACATTTTTATCTACATTTTATACTCAGTTGCCTGTTACTGTTTAGTTCCCTTCCTGAAGTTTTAGCCCTGATGCAGCTTCTGAAACTGTCAAATTTTGGAACAGATATTTGTCATGGTCAGTAAGAAAATGCTTTTCATCTATTTTCACATATGCTAAGACACTTTTTCACAGAGAAATTGTGAAACAGCATTGTTGCTGAGCATTGTAAAATTGCTCAATGCAAGAGCAATTGCTCTTGCTCTTGCAAGAGCATTGTAAAACACCTAAAAGTCTGTAGTCCAGACTAATGGTTTGCCAAAATCAGCAGACACTACAATACAACACTTAGTATAATTAACTATAATTTCCCCTCTAATTTATTCTAGCCCAAAATGTCATAGAATCTTAGAATCTGTGGGGATAGGAAAGAACATTTAAGATCAGCTAGGTCCAACACCCCTGCCCTGATATGGTCAGGTATAACATACATTAGACCAGGTTTCTCAGAGCCCCATCCAACCCGACCTTGAACACTTCTAGGGATAAAAATTTCAATCTCATCATCCTCACAGTAAAGAATTTCTTTCTAACATTGAAAGGAAACATATCTTCCAGTTTAAAGCCACTACCTCTTATCCTATCGCTCCAGACCCATCTATAATGTCCACCTTCAGCATTCTTCTGTGCCTCCTTTAGGTATTGGGAGGATGATATGTGATCTCTTTGGAGTCTTGTCAACACTGAACAACCTCAGTGCTCTCAGCCTGTCATCAAAGAAGAGGTGTTCCAGACTTCTGATCATCTTCATGGTCTTCTTCTGCACTCACTCCAGCAATTTCACATCCTTCTTATCCTGGATGTCTAGGAGCTAGATGCAGTACTCCAGGTGAGGTCTTAGCAGAGCGCAGCAGAGGGGGGAAGGCAGCCTGCTGGTCACACTTCTTTTGATGCAGCCTAAGATGTGGTTTGTGGGCTGCCAGTGCACAGTGATGAATATCTTGAGCTTTCTCCGAAAGGCTGCTCTCAATCTCTTCTCTGCCCAGCATGTACTTGTGCGCAGGAATGCCCTGTCTCAGGTGCAGGACCTTACAGGTGGCCTTGTACATGCACACCTCTCAAGCCTTTCAAGGTCCTTTTTGGATGACATTCCTTCCCTCCAGTGTGTTGCGTGCACCACATAACTCGGTGTCGACAGCAAACTTGCTAATGGTGCACTCAATCTCATGTTGCTGACAACTGCTGAACGGCACCTGTCCCAGTACTGACCTCTGAGGGACACCACTCATTGCCTGGACATTTGCTCTCCACTTGGACATCGGGCTATTGACTGCAACTCTTTGAGTGCAGCTATCCAGTCAATTCCTTATCCATCCAGTGATCCATTGTCAAAACCCTTCCTTTCCAGTTTAAAAATCAGGATGTCATGGGACAGTGTCAAATGTTTTGCACAAGTCCGTGCAGATGATTTTGGTTGCTCTTCCCTCATCAACCAGTGCTGTAATTCAGGATGAAATGGTTGTATTTGCAATAAAGCCTAGTGACCATTATGTGGGTTGGAAAGTGAATTAATTAAAATTGATGCTCTAGATGACTGAAAAATAATAATAAAATTAGCTAGGCTGACTACCATCTGTCGGTGGGTTATTTGATTTGACATTATTAATAGGAAGAAAATTATGTAAGATTTACCATTCTTTTGTACAGACACCTCCAGATCCATTAGGTCTTAATTTCAGCACTTAAATATTTGGTTCAAACTTAACCCAAGAATCTTGAAAACATAAAACCAGAGGCAAGTTCTCCTCTACTTCTTTGCCTTTCTCTCTTTCTTTTTTTTTTTCTTTTTCTCCTACGAAAGAGAATTGTGATAGAATTATGAGTAACTTTCTATAATTCTGTAGTCAGTCTTTATGTCCCACTTAAACAGAATACAAAGATCAAATAATTGTGTGGGTTCTTTTCTGTCAGTGATCATGAACCATAAGCTAAGATGCTGAAGAAAAAATGGATGTAACAAACTAATTTCTTTCTCTCTCTGCATTGCAAAGTCAGATGTATGAAACCATAAATATATTTGCCATACATTTACTTAGGATCTTTGACAACACTAACAATTACATGTCCATCCTGCCTTTTTTTTAACAGACATGTTTTAAGGCATGTTAGCTATATCCTATCCAGTTGAATACTGAAAAAATATACAGAAAAAAGAATAAACAAGACACTTCCTTCTAATCTTTGACTAGATATAACTGATAATATTATGGATTTCTACTGTCTTGCAAGAGATTCTCTGAGAAGCTGCTTCTGTTTAAATTAATAAGAAAAAGGAAAAATATGGAAAATTAGTTATATAAAGGCCAATAAGAACTTTTAAAAAAACACCTAAAGGTTTTCCAAGTGATGAAGTTCAGACTAAGGAAGAATTTCATGTAATCATTGTATAAGTGTAAAAAGATTAAATTGATATTACCAGACATCTGGATAACAGAAATCCATTTCGCCACTTTGGTGCTTAGTAATTTTTCAAGTGTTCTGTTTAAAATAATTTGAAATCTATTTTGGTGAGATATTTGGAGATTTACAAGTTTTAAAAAAAAAAAAAAAATTCTGCATCCTACAGCTAGAGACAGTACAAGGCTAGTTGCACTCTCTTGCTTTATGTAATGGGCCTTGAAATTAAAACATACATGAATTTTATAGCATAATAGACAATTCCATTTCCAGATATTAAAACTCAGAATTCACCATTTTTTCATGCAGAAAACAAAACTTACTTGAAAAATGCTCCCTCTATTTGAAGCCTGATTCAGATATTGAATATACATTAAATATAGTAAGCCCGTTAAATTTTTGGGGTAATGCTTTAATGGACACCGGTTACAGACTTTTAAGTAATGGCTGTGTGGTTTTTATTATAGGTACATGTGTAGTATAATATCTATACACAGCTACACATTTAATGACAGTTGAAGTCACAATGATATTCAAACTAACCTCTAGAGATTTTCAACATTTCTCTTGGCAATTTTCTCTTACAGTGTAACTCATTCTGAAGTGCTATGCCTACAGAGGCAGACCATATAGGCAAAAGTGTTCAAAGTCCTGATTATTATGTAACATAACAGATTTTAGATGCTGGCTGTAACTAGATGTGTTACAGAATATATGATATAAATTATCCCAATTACAATCTTTGAAGCAGAGGTGGGCTGTTGGGATTTTTCAAGGGTTTTTTCTTTTTTTCTTTTGGTTTGTTTTGATTTGTTTACATGGAATGTCTGAGGTATAAAATACAGCTTTGTCAAACTTGTCAAATAACACCAAATACACATTGTATTTGGTCCATTAAAGCGGTTTATTTCATATCAGATGTGAATAGAATACTGCCTCTTGTAAAGGTCTCCTAGACATTAAAGTGGTACTGTGTTTGCAAATCTGTGTGATGATTAGTACTGTTGTAAAATTGTCAGTCTAGCCAGAGTCTGCAGGGGATGAGAATGTATCATCTGTTGACATAAAGTAATCTTTCTGTTGCTGGAAACAATGATTTCTTATAATAAATTACTTTGTTTTGAATCTCAGAACAGGAATTTGAACTAGATAATAAACATATTTGGTTAATGTTTATGTAAAGAAATGAATTAGAGAGAACACTGTTTACCAGGCCTTGGTAATATTGGTGGAAAGTACCCTTTAACTCCTGTTTTATTCCTCTTGATACATTTTTTAATCCCTGGTCCCTTATCCTACAATTTGGACTGGTGCCTGAGCCTGGCTTTTAATATATGGAGAGTTTTGGCTCCATGTGTCTGGTCCTAGTCTTGGACAAACCTGACAACATCAACAGCAAGAAAGATCTTAAAGCAGTCAGAAGTAACTGCCAATGTTTGATAAGAAATTGGAATCACAGCAAGCTTGAGGTGCAATGCCTCATTCCTCAGTACAGCATCTGTCCACTCTTTCCACGCTTCTTCACTGTGTTGCTTAGACTCATATTTCTACCACCATCCTAGCTGTGGCCTTGTTCCAAATATTTATCTTTCTCATTCTGTGGTCCCTGTGGTTTGGTAGGATGATCATCATGTATTCATAACTTTCAAAGTGTTTGTACCACCAGAAACCACAGCTTTGTCCTTAGTTCATATGAAGTATAAGCTCCATGGTGCCATGAACATGGACCAAAATGTGGGCTAAATGTGCCATGGCTATCAAAATTCATAGCCTAATAGAGCGTTTCCTTTCCTGAACCCAGATGCTAAATACATTTTCATTTTCTCAGGGTTAGTATTCAATTGCTAGATCTTGAAAATAACTAAATTTTCAACTGAACTATTCTTTTCACGATTTCCTGCTTTGCACCCTAGGAGATGTGAATCATATTCTAAAGCACACCTCTCTCCCCATGCTCCACATGGCTAACCTAAGCATTTTCTCAGGGTACTCTGATCATCAACTTAAAGTGGCAATAGCAAAGTTTCTTCCTAAGTGTATCTGCTGAGCATTAGAATAAATAACTATTTCCCATTTTTTCCAAGGGAAATAAAATGCTTTTAAAAGTTTAGTCTGTTCACATTCATGATACTTTCTTGGCTGCTTAGGTTATGGTCAATCTGTCCTAGTTGCAAAAGCAATTAAATCTACAGAAAAAAAAAATAGAAGCATATTACTATTTTGTGGTCTTACTGCAGTCAAGCCTAAAAATGGAGGTATAACATATAATTTCTTTTCCTACACCATATGTTATCACTCAAAAATTACAATAAACAATCAATGTGCTCTATTCAGCTGGTGTGACTGATATTTTTTCCTCTAGAAATACATTTTACTTTTGTCTGTGTATGACAATTGTTATACAGTGTTGTAAAGCATTCAGCACAGAGGTTTTTCCGGATGATTGATTGCACACCTTTTTTTGTGCCTCTGAGTGCTTCCTGCTGTCTATGGCATCCCAGATCCCCCATTCGGTACAACACACAGATCACTGTTTCTTCCCAAGTGGATTATGATATGTGTGTCTCTGACAAGAATCCTCTGAGATTAGATCCTCTCCAGGGACTTTTTACCTACAAAAAACTAGAAGAAAATAGTGTGAATCTCTTCTAAAAAGTTATTTAGAATTAATTAAAAAATATTTAGTATAGAATTTAATTTAGAAAAATATTTAGCTTGAAACAGTAAAGCTCGGGCAGTATAGCGTCTGGAGATCAAAAGTCTCCCCAAACCTTAGCACAATTAGGAGACTAACAGATGCAAAACCTGTCATTTGCAGCCATCAGACACAAGGGAGTCATGTAGTCACAGTGGCAACTTGCCAATGTTTTCTTCCTAAGGTGAGCAATCATTAGCTTTTTCTTATCCATGGCAGCTAGATGTGGCTCCCAGTGAAAGTGTGAAACACAGTTTGACCTTGATTAATATCTGCCTTACTACCACATCCTCACAGAAAAGTAGCAGCTATTTCAATCTAAAAATGATTTCAAATTTGCTTGATTTTCAACATCCTTACTGAGAAATTTTAGTGTTCTTCTGATGTGTTCTTCAGGATCTGGAAGGATATTTTTTTTCAACACAGGAAATATGTGTAGAAAAAAGCAAACACATGAGCTATGTATTGACACGTCTTAAGAGTTCAGATGTTTTTTCTTTTTTTTTTTTTTAAGCGAAGAATAAACAAGTGTGCAAAAGCCTCATTTTTTACCTGCTATGTTTTCTAATTAGAGCAACCAAGGTAGATCCACTTTATCCAGCCCAGTTTTTTCTGAATTCTCCTCAAAAAAGGAACTTAGGTCATAATAATGAGGATCAAATCATACAACTGAAAAGAAATGTTGGAGTTGTCTTCACAGATCTCCTTGCTTAAACAAGAACAGAACTACATGTCCAAAAATATGCCTGAAAATTGCCCATACTTTTAAAGAGATTCATTAATCTCTTAATGAAATCTCTTAATCTGTGGAAAAAGCCCACAAGGGAAGTAAATAATGACAACATTAGACACTTTACAACAACATTGTGATTCAGTACAGTGCAGTACAGCCTTCTAAAACATTCTGACATATGTTAAAATGAAAAACATTTCAGAGCAGTTTGCAAAAAAAGTCATAGCAAAGCATAAAAAATCACCAAGCATAAACATAGAATTATTTTGTTACTTCCTAATGTATTTTTGATCTTAGAAAGCAGAGGAAATTTAAGTTCATTTTGCTGTTTTCTACTGTTAGACATATCCAACATGACTTCAGTCATGCTCTGGCTTTGTGGTGAAAATGAAACTTCCATTTACAAACTTATATCCCTGCCCATAGCAGGGATTTGGATCTAGATGATCTTTAAGATCCCTTCCAAACCAAACCATTGTATGATTTCACGACTTTTTTTTTTTTTAGTTCATATAGTATAGAAAAGAAGAGTTTTAACTTCCTGACTTAATTTTTCTCATGTTCTGTATTAGCATTTTATGGAATGAATTGATCTTTCTAAAATTTATAATGGGCACCAGACCATTCAGCCTATTGTATCACTCATTCTCTTGCACGAATTTGTCCCAAAGTCAGGAGCAGGACAGGCATTTCACTCTGCTGCTGTTAAGTCTCTCCACAACAACTACTTTTCCCAGGGTATCCCTGACATCACAATTACAGACAACTTTCTGTCTCTTTTGAAGAAGAAAGCTAGATTAGTGAATAGAACAGTATTTAAAGTACTGGGTTTAAATTGTAACACGAGGAAACCCAGGTAAAATCTTGTTTGCTGAGAAAATAAATATCAAAATACACTTTTAAGTGCACACTTTTAAGGAGGTGCTATGGTCTCATTGATACTGAACTCCTTTGATAAAGAAACTGTATCTGAAGTGAATTTTAGTACAAGTTTTATTTGTTCATGTATATTGAAGATTAGAGAAGAAATCTCTATATGAATCCTGAAATAGCAGTAATTTCACATGTATAAAAGCTTTGTCAAGTGTATTTTTAAGGTACCAGTGTCTGCTTTAGCACCTTAAATAGACTTATAATAAAAATAAATAGGGTTACCTTTTAAATTTTTCTTCTTTAAGATAAAAAGAAGCAATATTTTTAGGGTTTTCTTTTACTCTATATCTTCAAAAATGCGTCTTTTGGGCAGAAAGATATCATAAGTTTCTTAGCACTTGTATGATAAGTCATATAATTTTAATTTTAATTTCATGTTTTGTCTGATCTGTAAAGGCAGTGAATAGCAAAGACAGGTCAAAGGCAACCAAATATATCCTCTCATGTGCTCCAGCAGCAACTGACAGCAGAAGAGCTCAATTAATTTTAAGTTAAATTTCATTACAGTGAAAAGCAAGAGAACGCACTGGGAAACATACATAAGCAGAAGTTGATTAGAAATGTAATCTTGCAAATAGGTATATATCTACTTAAAGACACAAAAAAGACCTAGCAATAAGTCCTGTATTTAGACCAATAACAGCTGTTACAGATGATAAAGCTAGTCTTTCACACAGAAATAAGTATTATAATTATCTTATTTAGGGAAAAGTTAAGTTTCGTTTACCTGGTCTTCCAACTGTATATTTGGGAGACATTTTCAGACTAACCCACTGTGTTTTCAGCAATATCAAAAGAAAATAATTTTGCCAGATCACTGGCAAAGTGATCAAAGTCTTACACTTGCTATGTTAAAATCAAAGACCTCTTTCCTTTCCAGCACTGCAGTACCTGGCAATTATTGCATTGGGAATGTCAGGAATCTACCACAGAAGTGTGGTCAGTAGCCACAGCTGATTACCAAAGAGATATTATTAGTGGGACACATAACTCTCAAAAATTTAATGGAGGTCATGTTTTAAGCCTGCAGCTACATTTGTTGTTAGGGAGGGGGTAGAGTCCCTGGACCTTATGATCAGGCTGCATACAGCCTAATGACCACTGTTAGAGTAAAAGAATGAGATGAAAAAAGGAGGCTTGAAAGCTCTTATCTTTCTGAAAATTTGAACTGATAATCAAATTGAACACCACCTTTTGATAACGAAAATTATAGTGTAAGCTTCTTGCCTGTTTTTCTATATGGTCACCTCCAGATTTCATCTATATTTAAACTGATTCTCAAAAACCTATAAAAACATAAAAGAGACCTTTTATGATTCTTAGGTTGAAGTACGTGTTCTCACACATGCTCTCAGAATTAGCAATCCTTTAGAATGTACAATTCAGCATCCAGAACAAATTATAAAAGCTTGTGTAATCATAAAATGTGAAAGGCAAAAATCCAAATGGGTGGTTGCAGGAGACATGTACTACAAGAAAATGGATAGATTTTCAATAATTGAGCCCAAAGGAAATTAATATAGCCCATAAAGCAGACCTTTATCTAATTTATGTAATGTCTGTTCTTATTTTGTAGGCATAAGTAGAAAATATATTGTTTCTAATAAAATATTTGTTTCTCTTGCAATATAATTATTTCTTGTTTTCTTATCTTTCCATTCTTTATAGTTCAGTTAAAATAATCAGTTAAAATAATTCCCTAATGTTAATTATATTGGTGATGCACAACAAATTTGGAAAACAGAAAGTAAGATCCCTTACACTCATAGTCTTGTCAAATATTTGTGGAGAAGACTCTGTGAATGCATTCTGAAAACAGAAGTTAAGATGTCAAAGTACTTTCTACAAGGTCACTGAACAAATTAGTGGACTCTGAAAGTTTTACCAGTACATTTTGAACCCTTACACTCCTTTGAAAGCAAATTCTGAAATTCTTAGCAGGAAGTCATAGCACTGTGGTCCTTGAAAGGGTATGTTTACTCTTTCACCTGCTGGCTGACACACGCTAGTGAGCTAACACTAAACACAAACAGAGAATATACCTTGCTAGTAAGGAAGCACTGACTTTCTTCATCAAGTCTTGGATTACAATGCTGTGTGGCGTATCTGAGTCTGACCAAACACGCCATTGCTTACCGTCTCTTCGAGGATGATGTCTCTTGACCTTTGTGGAACTTATGAATCAGTTGAGTGCATTTACAGTGCTGGTAACCTATATAAAGGAAATTTCTAGTGCAATGAAACTGACACTAATTGCACACAGGTGATGCCTCAGCAAAAGGACCAATGACTGATTGTACGGGAGAAATTAATTCATCATACAGTATGAAAAGGCTTCTTTAATTTTTCTTTTTGTTAAATATGGTAACAATACTTTGGTGAGAGTAATTCTGTTGTCTCTGCATATTTTGTCTGGTATAAAAGGGTATAAAAGTAGATGAAATTCATCTCCATGAAGGTCAAAGAGGCCAGCGCTTTTCACTAGTTCTTTAAAGACTGGTTCTGATATGGTGAAATATGTTTTATTGCCCTAATTTGCATCTTACATAAAAGAAGGAGATGAACTATTATCATGCTTTGCCTCAGTTATATACCCAACAAGTAATCAATTAGTAAGATAATAAGAAGGCAATGGAGTGGAATAAGGTGATGACAGATATGCATCTATTAAATTTTTTAAAGAGATCCTATAGAATTTAAAATGTGTAAATGGGCAATGGAGCAGAAAAAGGGACATATAAATTCTACTGGCTCAAAGTCAAATATCAAGAAAAACAGCTATTTTCACACCAAGACCACATATGAGTTTCCTTTCAGACCTTGTAAGAACATCTGAAAGAACTAAACTTAACAGGGCCCCACAAATTCAGAATGCAGAAAGTGTAAGGGAAATTTAAAAAAATATATCATTATGATTACCCCCAATTCTTGGATTCAATTGATTATCTACATTTTTATCCATCCTGGATCATACAAACTGTGCATAACTTTGTTTCAGGAAATTGCAAGCACACCTCATAAAAACTGTTGTACTAGTAAAGAAATAGGCAAAAAGTCCACGCCAGTGACATCTCAACAAATACCATTCAAAATAGCATATTTGAAATAGAATGCCAAAACAGTACATGTAATTGTCATTAGCTCACAATACAGCAGTCATAATTTACCAACTCTACATGAAGAGAAAAAAGTCATCTAAAAATATAGCTTGCTTGAGTGTGATTTCGTTGTATTTTTTTTAATGTGTCATATAGTCAATTTATTCTGTGTGTTAGCAGCTTTTTATTATTATTTTAAGTTTAATTATTCAAACCCTTTTGAAATTAATTTCATAACTGAGCATAAAAGAGCTAGGTAATAACATAGGCAATGCTTCATCATTATTGCTGTGGGATTATTTTTCTATCATCTCTAACTCTTTTAGGACTTTACCACTCCCACAAATGTTTTATGTTAGGTGATCTGCTCTAAATGAACCATTCCTGCGGAAAAAAAAAAAAATCAACTCTTTAAAGAGCTTGAACCAGACAACAATAGTAAGAGATGTTAAAAAATCTAACCAGCCAATTAAAACCAAACACCAAAACCTCCTTCAATTCATTCTCTGAAGAGTGTTTTCATGCTTTGAAACACATACTCTCTTTGAGTAGGGTCAATGATATGAATCAATGTTGGCAGAATTACCTCCAGTTAGAAAATGTTCATTATCTCTTGTGAAAGGTTGAAGAAAATGCAGAGTTTTCAATTTAGTTATTAAAAACAGTTTTACTTCAATATTTTGGAAGGAAAAAAAAAGGTTAAAAGTCTCAGAAATTTCCATGCTTATAGGTTAATGCATTTTAACAAATATTCACTTCAAAATATGATAAATGTCCTTATAAGAATGTTCCAACCTCACAGGATTTATTTTGTGTATGCTCAGTGTCCTGGTACAACTCTCCATCAGGTTCAGATAATGCTGGTCTGAAGAGTTTTGGGCCTTAGGAAAGTGAATATCATCAGTTCTCTTTGGCATGCTGAAAGCTGCATTAAGCTATGCTGGATTCCTAGTTTCAAAACTGAAAAGCTTTGAATTCATAGCCCGTACTTATGAACAAGCTCTCATAAGAGTCGAGACAGTGTTTGTTGATAAAATATGCAATGGGAATGCTGAAAAGGTCACTGATAGCATATCTGAGAAGACAAACAAACATGTCTGCATAATAGTAATCTTAACTACCTGCCCTTTCAGATAAATTTGTTCTACCTAGGTGCTTTGTCAGCTTTCTGAAACTGTAGGCTGTACTGGAAGAAAAACAGTAATTACCTAAATATTAGTGTCTTTTACTGGGACACAGTAGACTGTGTTTGTCACTGTTTAATAATTTTCTAAGTATTGCTAAGATGTCACTAAATAGGAAAGTAAACAAACACAGCAAATTTTTACTCACATTTACTAAGCATTCTATGGTTTCAATGAAATTCCTTAAACCAATTACAAACAAAACCAAGGTCAAGAGACTGTGTGTAGGGAAGAGTCAAACAGAAAATTATCAGTATGAATTGAATCTAGAAGAAATTACCAGAATTTCACTGTGTGTAAAAAACTCATCTATTTTGCTCTGAGCATATTTGAAACACGTAGTGTATAATAGATTTCTAATTTTTCATATCTTCTCCTAATGAATGGTTCATCTTTATCATTATGTTTTTAATACTTATGATAGATCTCCTGTTATTACCTTCTTTTCTAAGTACTTTATTGAAAATGCTCTGCGGCATTATATCAAATGCACTAGGAATCCCCAAATATATGACATCAAGATAGTTGTACTTTCAATCAAAACTGTTAAATAATTTAAAAAATTAAAAACTATTTTTGACATGTCTCTAAACTTGGGAAAAAGTAGTCTAAGTGAAACATATCTCAAGTAGGAATTTCAATCAGTGCACTGTATGGATGGGACAGAGTTAATTTTCTTTATATTAGTCCGCATAGTGTTGTGTGACTATTTGTGACTAAACCAATATTAATAACATACCAATATTTCAGCTATTGCTGAACAGCGTTTGCACAGTACTGAGTTCCTCTCCATTTCTCACACTGCCCTCTCATGAGAAAGCATGGGGTGGGCAAAGGGTTGTGAAAGACTGAGCTGAGCCAGTCAAACCAAAGTGCTATTCCACGTCATAATGTTGCACTCAGCGATTTCAGCTGAAGGCAAGTTTTTCCCTAAATAGCCTTTGTGCGCACACAAAGCAAATTCTTTCAATGTGTGGATATTTCTTCTGTACTGCATCCTGTTCTAATAATCACATCGTAGCACAGTAAGACAAGATGTTAACATGGCTTTTGTTTAGTGTAGAGACTGATTCCAGCATACCTGATTAACTCCTTCCACAAACCCTAATTACTCTCTGGATACTAGAGACAAGAGTAAGTCATAACAGAAGTGGCTGAGGGAGCTAGATTTCTTGAGCCTAGAGGAGGTTCAGGGGAGACCTTATCATTCCCTACAACTGCCTGAAACAAGGATGTTACCAGGTGAGGATCAGCCTCTTTTCCCAGGGAACCAGTGACAGGAAAAGAGGACACAGCCTCAAGCTGTGCCAGGGGAAGTTCAGGTTGGACAACAGGAAGAATTTCTTCACTGGAAAGATATTCAGGCATTGGAATGGGCTGCCCAAGGAGTTGGTGGAGTCACCATCCCTGGAAGTGTTCGAGAAATAACTGGATGTCATATTTAGTGCTATGGTTCAGTTGATATAGTGGTGTTTGGTCAAGGGTTGGACTCAATGATCTTGGAATTCTTTTCTAACCCTAATGGTTTAAAAAAAATTCTAAAGAGAGTGAAAAGACTGCCTCTCTAAAAATATAATCATGACCATTGAAAGTACCTAAGGAAACTCATGAGTGATCTGAAGTTTCGCTTTCACTAGTATGTAAATATATATATATATATATATATATATATATACCTATAGATATACACATAATGGAGAACATATGTACTTAGAAAGGTTGATATGTGATACTATTTTTTCTTAAATTATTTTTTAAAGCAAGTCTAATTTCGAAACCTGAAAATAAATGTGTCACCAGTTAATGATCCTATTTGGATGAAATCAGGGTACACAGGAAATTCGTTAAAACATGGTCAGTAAGTTCCAAAAGTGAATGCAGGTTGGAAAAGTTAAAAGCATTGCTACTATTTGAATATGAATTATGATGGCCATTTTAAGATCATAAATTGCTTTAGCTAAATTCGTTGAATAAAACAGTTCGAGGAGCACATGCCCATGACATATTCCTTTTTATACTATCGTTTGTTATGCTAATACAGTGCTGACTTCATGTATATATGACACCTCATCTGAAATGAAAATTATTGCCTGTAGCAAGACACAGTGCAACGCATAACACAGCTGAAATCAAGTAATATTAAAAGTGCTGGATAAATTGCAGCCTAATGTAAAAGTAAATAATGATTAGTCCATTTCCTTCCTTACACCTTGTCAGTGTCTTTATTTCCTGTACTAAGCCGTAAAGTACCTGAGCACTAGGCCTCTGGTATTGAACCGTTATGTACATTTTACTATATACATGTTTATACATGTATTATACTGTAATATATAAATGATTTTTGTTCTGGAAAAAAAACTGGATGGACTTCATGACTGGTCTTTTCATGACTGACTTTTTAGGAAAAAAAGGAAGAATGAAAACGTGTATGTTGGAAGATAGTGTGACTCCAGACAAACATTGTCTCATGTTTTCCAGAATTTAGACAGCAAAGGTGAAAGGAATAGTAGATACATGAAAGATCAAATATTATTGTTGCAGTAGAAAGTAAGTCTTTAGTTCCTTCATAGAGCACATGTTCTGGCTAATAGCTTCTGCTGAAGACCTTCACAGACTAACTTTGACAATAAGAGGTTCAAGAACCAGAGAAAAATTGGAGCAAAAGGGTTGTGCAATTTCAGTTGCTAAGCAAAAATAAAGTTTATAGGCTTTTTGTTCCACGTGCTCTTATGAAGTAACCCTACATGTTTAGTTTCTGTAATTTTTCACCCCGAAGAATCACGAGAGAAAGGGGGAGTAAGGATATGGCTTAACTGACACCCCAGTAAGAAGGCAATAAAAATGAGATAAACATGATCACAAGAAGATGAAAGTTATACCAGTAGGGGTGGCTAAAACTGAGAAAGAATTTTTAGATATGAATTTATGAGACTTTTAGTCACAGACGGATACAGGATTAAAAAGATTAAATTAATTTGGTCTAAGAGTTTGTCTTGCGTTGGGTGGAGATGGCTCATTATGGTCCCAGCAAGACAGGGACTTAGACTTGTAAGTTATCATTTAAAATGCTTTTCTTTACTGCTAAAACTGTAAGAGAATAGCATAGGTGATATTAGTACCTTTAGATGCTAGGAGCCCTAAGCAGTGTAACATCAGAGAGATTCTGACCCCAGTTCAGTGTGCCATGCAGACGCTACCCATAACAGCTTTTCCTCTTTTGGCCATCCGAGGTATTATAAGACTTTCTTTATAAAGGAAAAACTCTATTCATCATTTCTACAGTTAAAGAGAAATATGTTACAATAACTTCTTGCTGCGCCTTTTGATAAAGGCAAGGCCACACCAGTGGCATGATCACTGGAGGTATAGAGTGGGAGCTGCTGGTGCAGTAAGGTGGCTGAGGTTATCTTGCAGCCATGGGATCTGTGCAGCACAACACAGCCTCAGGGCCACACTGGATCCATAGTCCCGTGCAGCACAGCCCTGGCCTGGGAATATTTGGGTTAAGTGTGATAAGTATCCCTAAGTTCTCCATATACAATTGTCTCCTGCTCATGATCACCACAAAA
>VZTF01009444.1:49124-63256 GCA_013397755.1 Cnemophilus loriae
AAAATCTCTAACTGGTATGACTTCTAAATTAAGAAATTAAAAATTTTGGAAAACAATAACTGACAGTTAAATGACCCACTTAATAGGTAAGGAAATCCATTTTTTAAAAAAACAGAAGTGTAGCTTTCAGCCTGAAAGTATTTCCCTCTAAAAATAATTTTAGTTATTCAAATCAATTGTCTTCTTTTATATTTTCGATATTTTATGGAATTTGCTTCTTTTTTTTTTTTTTTTGATTAATTCTGACTTTCAATTTAATTGGAATGTACTTTCTTCAAAAATAAGTTTTGTCATGAGCAGAGGTTTGTTGTATCTCCAGCTGTTCTAAAATGTGATTAAGAAAAACACTGTACCGTAGCTGGTTTAGGATAATGGCATTTTCTTTTCATTTTAGTGCTTGAGAATAAAACAGTGAGAACAACTGCTCTAGAGCTAGATTTTCTATATCCAGTGTATTGGTACAGCACAACCAGCAGCTACACGAGCTTCCTAGGATTGCTGTATCCAATACTGGTTTTGAGAAATCAATATTTTTGGGGACAAGAAAGAATTTGTGTTTTGGTTTTACTTCCTCTGTGCTGAGAATGCAAGCTGTTCCTTGTTGCATTTGCTGTTACATAGTTAGTTACGTGAGAACCAAGATCATTGGTTCAATTTTTGCGCTTAAAGTACCAATTTTAAAGTCTACAAATAATTTGGATTTGAAGCTGTATTGTAAGTATTTCATATATCATGTAGTTGGACTGTAACCTAACTCTGTGTACAAGTAAAGTGCTTATCAGCAAAGAATTTTCTTATTATAAGCTGTTTTAGTTAAACGCCTTGGAAATTATATTTTCATTTGAAAATTCAATACATGTTTAATATTTGTGTCTCAATTTTAATTGTAGAACTATCAGTTCTAATTGAATTTATAAAACATTATGACATCTACGAAGATGATAATCTAAAAATTATGTTCTGCTTTAGCTTATGATCCTGGAATTTTATTAGGTATTCACAGGACAGTAAAAGCAAAAATTATTAAGGTACAGGACAGCTATAATTCAAAATCCATGAACAATATCTTCAGGAGTAACAAAAACATTTCTTTAGATCTCAAATTTGTTACTATGTAGATGTTTTACCTTTATTTTAACCTTACAGGTAAACTAATTAAGAAAATGTAGTAATGAATCAAAGCATAAAAAGGCAAGCATTTCTGTGTTAAATATTTTATGAGAGAGACCATTCAAATATTAAAGCCCTTGGAGAGTTAATTAAATGCTTAAAGGCCAGTGAATCATACAGTCATACGAAAAAAAAAAAAGGAGGAAAAGGATTTCAGTAAGTCATCTTAAAAATAATTTGCAAGCTTTATAGTAGTTTTATATACTATAAAGTATTGTGTGTATTTTATTTTGTTTATTTTGTGTTGGATTTTTATGGTCACGTGTATTTAAAAAAAAAAAAAGGTTTAATACATAAACCTGGGGCAAACAGTGCAGCTTTTCAAAGTTGGCCTCAGAGACATATTTTGATGCAGTCTCTGCCAGTGTTGTCCAGGAAAAGAAGTGTGAGTTTCTGAGTTCAAAAGTGGATATTGTCTTGCAAAACTTGTTAACCTTGAAAAAGGCAATGGCTGTTCCCTACAAAATGAGCACCTGCTCACTTCAGCTGCTCCACACGGGTCTATGTTTTGTCCATCAGAGACTGTCCCCAGCAGCCTCACTTTGCCTTGTTTCTCTATATTGGGTTAATGTAGCAAGGTATTGATTGTGAGGGTACTACGGGGGTGGGTTCTGTGAAATGCTGCCAAAATCTTCTACCATGCCTGATACAGTGAATTTCAGCAGACTCCAAAACAGACCCAGCTGCAGGTGCCAGAGCTGAAATTCCCCTGCAGGCTCTGGTAAAAGAGCCACGGTGAGGCAAACTGTACCCCTGCATCCCTCCACCTACGTGGAGGTCTATGGAGGAGAAGACATCCACAGTGAACCCATGTTGGAGCTGTCTGCTCCCGAAGAACTGCATCCCATGGAAGAGACCCACACTGAAGAAGTTCACAAAGAAATACAGCCTGTGAGAAGGATCCACACTGAGAAGTTTGTGGAGAACTGTCTTCCAAACTGTCTCCCTGGTGGGACCCCACGCTGCAGCAGGGGAAGAACGTGAGGAGGAAGGAGTGGCAGAGTATGAAATGTTATGAACGGACCACAATCCCCACTTCCTATCCCTCTATGCTGATCAAGAGGAGAAGATAGAAAAATCAGACTCAAGTTGAACCTGAGAAGATGGAAGGGTGGGAACAAGTTACTAGATTTGTCCTTATTTCTCATTACTCTTCTCTCTTATGAATTTCTGAACTGAGTCTGTTTTGTCCATATTAGTAATTAGTGAGCAATCCCTCCCTGTCTCTATCTCAGGCCAAGAACCTTTCATGATATTTTGTCTCCCTGCTCCTGTTGATAAGGAGGAGCAGTAGAGCAGTTTGGTGGGCACCCAGCATCCTGCCAAGGTCTGCCCACCACAGTCTCCTAATCTCTGTTCTTCTGTCCGAAGGTTGTTTGCTGCCGTATTTATGGTACTGCATTGGTGACCATCTACTTTTGACTGTTTAAGATTCTGAAATATTCATTGCTCTGTTACAAAAGGAGTGCCGTACACATACAGAAAGCAGAGTACAAAAAGAAGATAAAGCTTAGTAGAGATAAGGGACTTCCATCTTCAACCCAAAGCTGACTTTCCATAGATGAATTTCGCTCACCAGCAGAGTGCTGTTTCTTCTTGGGTCTTGTTTTCCCCTATATCTCTAACTACATGGAAATGGGCAGAGGCAAAGTTAACTGCTACATCTTCAAAGCGACTGCAGCAACTGCAAAAAAGGTAAAGATGCGTTGAGCACAGAACATGAAAGGGCAAGACGTGTGTTGTTACAGTGCCACGGTGCGGAGTTTAAACTACAGGCTTTAAGAAAGAGCAATGCCTCAAAATATTACAAAAGCTAATGAAGAGCGTTATTCCTTTCATGAGCAATGGAAGTTCTTGCTAGTCCTAAAAAAATTCAGCAACAGAAAACACAGGCAAATTTGCCACAGAGTAGTTGAAGGAAGAGTAACAACATTAAAGATTTGTTCAATAATAGAATTTGTAGAACTTAATTTAATATTTAGAAGGAATTTTAGTTATTAGGAATTAAAATATCTTTCAGCAGATATGAGATTCTTCAACTTCATTAAAATCTACCTCTTTAAATTCTTCCTTTGAATGGATCGTATCTGTAATTTCAAAAGGATGGTTTCAAAGCATGAGAATATGAAATACCATACTTATATAATAAAACAAGATTGATTCATAAAGATAAAAATCCATTAAAAGCAACTAAAAAAATACCCAGTAAATAAAGATGAGGACAAAGATGATAAAAGATATTTTAAGAAATACAGCCTAGATACAATCCATGTGCTTGGAAATGCTAAATCAAATACTGTAGCATTTCTCAGTCTTCTGAATTTGTCAACAGCATTACGGCTCAGGTTATTTTCAAGGTGCACTAGTACCACTTCCAGACACTGATGTTTCATTGTCAGTCCTTTCAGAAAATGTGTTACAGAAGTAACAAAAGACAGAAATTATGATATCAAGAAATTAAGGGACAGATTCAGAGAAAAAATTTCCTGTCTCAAAGTCATCCTTGATTTCTTGATTGTGTATGTATCTTTGCATTTCATGTTCAATTTCACAGAAAATAAAAAAGAAAAATTGAAAAGAACAATGAACATCCTTAAAAAAATAATATAATTCAGTAATTATAGTCAAATTACTGAAAAACATGTTGTTGCCTATAGCTAATGAACTGTTATTTCAATGGGCTTGATCATGAAATTTCTTCATACCATTTCTTGGTCATACCATTTCAGAAAAGCTATACTGTAAATTGAAGTAATTAAGCATGAGCAACAAGAATAGGATGCAGCAACATTTCTTGTTGTTTTCTAGGAGGAAAGAGATAACTTTTTTTTGCAAAATAAATATTTCTTCATCAGCTCAAAGATAGAACCCATTCCATTTTACATTTTACTGCTTGCAAAGGATTACAACTAAGCAACAGAATTATTTTATCGTATTAATTTTCACACTAAGCTTTTCCTCTCTGACAGAGTTTATCAGGTACTACTATATGACATTATAGGATTATAAACGTGGCGGTTGTGGAGCTACTAAGGTCGTCTTCACAAACAATTTAGTATTTACAAAAAGCATTCCTCAGTCACAAAGTCTTATGCACATAAATAGTTTTTCCACCTTCCCAACAGAAATGGAAAAGAACACTCACAGAGTATATAAGTTCTCCTGAGGCATTTCTAAAGCAAATACTGGATAGGGCTTCTTTTAGTTTAACCTTATATGAAAATGCTAATTTGCTTTCAGAAAAGCAACAAGAAAGGAGCCAGTGACTTGAAATTTCTGGGGGGATGATTTTTCTATGTGAAAAAAATCACAACAAAGTAACTTTCTATATCCATGGTAAAAATTACTTTGACTAGTTTAAAGGTTCTGACTGCAGCATAAAAATCATTTTACCTTTTGTAAAAATAGGTTGATCATAGTTTAAGACTGCTCATTGACCTCATGCACACACAGAGCCCACAGTGAGGGAGTTATGAACACCAGCGATTGTGTGAAAAGTCACAAACCATTTTTATTCCAGTAGGTTCAGAGAGATTCAGACCTCCCTCATATCTACAGGATAAACTAATCTCATGTACAGGTTAACAATGCTGAAACTGTTTTATCACAAGAAGTTGTTCCATGAGCCCAAAAGTAGTAGCACCACAATGACTGCTTGATGACAGACCCACATGGGACAGACCACATGTGCTCAGCCCAATATTTTTCTATTCAAGGACCAACAGCCACCAAAAAGAGCTGAAAGCTGTGGAAAATCTGATCTATCCTTCATCCACGTGCTCCTTCCCATTGTCCAGGGATGCCTGGCATCATAACAGTGAGTGTGGTGAGACCATTAATATAGCATAGAATATTCTGAAGTGTTATATTATGCAGGTATACAAGTATATATTATTGTACTACAGCTGCAGCAAAAAAAATTTGCCCTTACACAGCATTATTCAATGGTTTTTGTGGAAGAACATTTTCTACACCGTGCTTGGGTCTTGTAAAATAACAACCATTCAAAATGAGTTACAGGACATAACATTCTCGAAATGGGGGAAAAACTGTTCAATACGACTACCCCAAACCAAATGTTATTAACGGGTACTTTCAAAAGTAAGGTGTATGGAAATTTAGAAACCTAAACATATAAATGAAAAACATAAAAATAATATTAAGTATTAGTAACGTAGAGCACAAGTTTAACCATATTGCAAATACTGGAAATGAAAACCGAAAAATTAGAAGATATAAGGGGGCATTTTTAATTTGGAGACACTGTGTACATCTCAGCATACAAGCTATAAATTTAATGATCACCTACTATTTGTTAGTCAATCTGAATAACTGGTATTTGTGTCAATATGTACTCACTTAATGAGTACATATTAAGTACCTGATTTTATTTCATTGATTATAGTTTGCCCTTATGCTGTAGGGGATATCACATACTATTCAAACTGTAATAAAAACCTTGCATTAATAATTTTAGTAACTTTTCATTGATAATAAATACAGTGTTTTCAACATTCGTCATATGAGTATATTTTATTTGTTTTCTATTTTCTCAGGGAGCTTATGGGGGCAGGAAAAGGAGTTATAGGACCAGGTTATAGGTAAGGAAGATAAAAAAAGCTTAGATCAAAGAATCTCATAATTCAAATTTTCCGTTCAAATGGAACAAGTTCTGTTGTTCCTTTCGCTCCTTTATAAAGAACTAACATTCAGATAGGAGTAGCAAAAATTCATGTTTCTATTGAAATAATTATTTTAGATATCAGTTTGGCAAGAACTATGTGTTTCTACCTGTTCTGGCCAAAGCATTTCAGAATAGTTGTCATTTATGTGGCTTACACTGACAATGAAATAATATCGGTAAATTTCAGGACAAATATTTAAATAAATTTATGAAAAGAAGTTTTTTCAGAGTCATTAGCTTAAGATGCCTAAAGACTGAAAAAGGTTACATTCCATTAATTTTTAATTGGTTCAGACTCGGAGAAGACAAATTTTCTAGGAATTTTCTCATTTAAATGAAAGCTGCATTTCTCCTGTATGGATGCAAATATGTCAGTCTGGGCCAAGAATTTGATGTTTCAGGACTGGATGCACACTTTTTGAATCACTTTTCTGCCTCTTGTTTCTCAGACAGTTTATGGTTTAAGGAACTGAAAACCCAGCCATTTTAAAACTCGTACAATCTCATCACCCCGATGGCTCTCCTTGAATCTATTTAAATTTTAGTTTTGAGGCTTTCTCTTGCATCTGTGTTTTGAGATATATTTTCCAGAGCTATTCACCTCAGGTATTACATGCCACGATTACCAAGCTATATCCCTGACTTTATGTAGACCTCACCTGCTTCTCACTTCTTTTCATTTTCAATACTTGGCTCGTTTTACGTAGTTCCCATTATCTAGCCCTTTTTCTCTCCCAAAGGGAGATAAGTACTGTCTTCTTCCCTGTATTCCACAGATTTAACTTCATGGTTTGTGTGGGGTTTTTTTGTTTGTTTGGTTGGTGTTTTGTTTTGTTTTGTTTTGATTTGTTTTGGTTTTTTTTAATTTATAGGCAGAATATAAAGCAAGTGAATTACTTAGAAGAAAAATACCAATACGTGCTATTGATAATGGTAGACACTTGTTAGATATGTTGATACTTATTGACATTTTGAAACAGAAATAAATTTTAGCAGTGGCCTCAGAGAAACATTAGGGTACTCTTGTCTACATTTTCTATATGAGAATAAGTTAATAAAAAAGAAATGTCTGCGAGATAAGATTAGGTTTGAAGAAAATCAGGTATTTTGTTTACTAAGTTACAAAAAAATCCAATTTTATACTTAAATGTCCACAAATCGTTATTTTTCACTAATAACTAAACATTAGATAAAATTAATAATCATTTTTTAGTGGAAAGCTAGAAGGAAAAGACACTCAAAACCTCTTTCAAGGAAAATTATTCAGACACTCTTTTAAAAATTAAGCTGTGAAATATGCTATCAGTGATGACTACTGAAAGTAAATTCAAGAAAGAATAGAGGGCTTCTATCAGCAAGGCCTTATCACATTTATATAAAAGTGACTATAGGATATTTAGGCCCATAAAAAACCTCCAAAGTAGTAATTTGAATTTCTCTTGGAAACATTTTTCCCAAAGTGTTGTGGTGTCCTCTGTGCTCATGTTGCAGAATTATCAAATGATTAAGAGATAGGAGAAGGTTCATCCCTTGGGTTTCCTTTGGTGAAATGTTGTCTTAGCTGATTTAAGTTCTGAAGTGAATTGCAACAAAAATTTTTGATTGTAACCCAAAGTGGAAATCTTGTAAAAAAAATAATATATATATGAATGTATTAAGAAATAAAATGGTTTTTTGCACCCTGCACTTTGCTTCCTCAAATGAATACATAGCGTCCCTACATTTGTAATTTTATTCAGGCAGTCTCGACTGCTATTAGTTAAGCCAGGGTGGCTTGCCTTTTGATCAGAACTGATTAGAAAGATGAGTGTCCAAGAATAGTTTTGGTTTCAATGAAATGGCTAAAAACATTAAAGGAGTGCCAGTCCTCTCTGTTAGAGGGCCACAGAGTCTGAAATCTGGGGACTTTGGAGGATTTTCTTTCACAAGAAACACAGGGCAATAACAGGGGGGAAAAATAGATGTGTTAAAGTGCAATTGAAGACAGAATGAAACAATGAAATCACACTGAATGGACAGAATGGATCACAGCCTGAAATTGGTTCACTGTAAAATGTCTGTAGTGTAATGAAGGGGACATTATTAAAAGTAGTTTGGGGTTTTTGGGGGGGCAAAACAGAGACAAAGAATAAGGAGAAATTAAGCCAATGTGGTGGGTTTTTTTTCCCGAAGAGATAATTTTTACCCTTATGTTTTCTGGTTTTGGTTTTTACTCATCAAGACAGCACATAACACATATGGAAACCACATTGTGCTCTCCTTCTATAAGTTTGGACCCTTTCTGGCTGCAGAATCAGTGGTATCAGAGAAAAAACTTCAAAAGTAGAATGGTAACACAGCCTCCCAGATAGCTACTCATTTTGCCTTCCAGGGCACGATGTTAAATTTATGACAGATAATATACAATATCACATAAGTTGACTGTAATTAACACATATGCCTCTACACATAATACTCATTGCCCCTACTGAAGGAGCAATACAAATTATACAGGCTGAAAGACACACTAAACTGCCATGAGAAATTAATTTGATGAATATCTTGTACTTTAGTTGCGTTCTACCCCTGCTGAGCCAAAAGCAAAATAAATTAGTTCCTCTGTAGCTGCCTATGCTGAAGTGGTAGAAATGAGGCACTGCCCTCTGCTAAACCTCTACAAAGATCTATGCGTTTTATAATTTGTGTGGTTTTTTAAAAAGGATCTCTGGAAAGCATTTTATTAGCATGATTTTATTATGAACTCTACAACACCATGGAGACAAGGTAAATGACGTTTCTTATTTACTGTGAAAGAACTGAGGCCCCAGCATCAACTCTTCAGGAAGACTATTACGTAGATTAAAATAATAAAAACAAATAAATTTGGCAAACTCAAAACTCAGCAGTCATTATTTCTCCTCCTCATCTAACCTTTTCAATATTTATTTATTATTTTAGCAAAATCACATCTTTCAGTTTTGTTTTCTACAATTTTTAAGGTCTCAGACTACCCTTAGTTGATGAATTTGATGTGAGAGCCTTAAGGCATGAGCTTTGTCCTTGGTGTACTTCCCTTTCCTTCACCATGCTTTCCAGCTATTTTTGCCTCTGCACTGACTTTATTAACATAAACTTGCAGCTTTTATTTCTTTTTGGAAGTACTGCTGATTTCTCCCTTACACAATCATCACAGGGTACTTTGGGTAAATATTACTAAGTTGCTACATTTCTTGTCAAATCTTAGGCTTCTGTGAGTTCTGTCAGTTGCTTCTTCTGTTTCATCACAATATTGTAATTTACTGCTGACCCTGTCAATGATATATTATTATCTAATTCCTAAGTGACTCAACAGCAGTTGTTAAATAATTTTAACAAATTTCCACATCCTGTTTCATCTTCATATTTCAATGTTTCAGCAATCCTATAGGCTGATTTGTTCCTGAATTTCCAAAGTCAGTGCACACTGTGGCTTTACTGCACAGGTAATTCAAATTGTCTGCAATCAGCACTGTTGAGAGCACTAAAAGTGTGTGTAGGAAAGGAATAGAGATCTGTACAGAAGGAAAAAGAAGCAACAGTAGGCATGAAAAAAGCATTCAGAAGAAATAACCTTATCACTGTAACTAAAACCTTCATTGTCAAGAGACCAAATATACTGTTTAACAAAGTCTAACTCACTAGGGTAATACAATGCAGAAAATTTTGTTTAAAAGCAGTCATGTTAGTATATGCATAATAAATTAATCTGTAACATGAACCAATCAAAACAGCCTAATCTAAATTTCAAGGAAAGAATGGGAAATAAATCCAAAGCAGCATTCAAGCTCATAAAATGCATTAAGCCTGTACCCACAGACAGGTTCTCATTCCAACTATATCCCAGAAGGGTAATTTGTGAACACCTACTTAATTTTCTACTTAAGGGCAAACCTTCTTTAGCTCGCAGCTAGACATTTGCCAGTATCTCAACAAAAAGAAAGTCTTAAGGATATCCCTGGATTTATTTAATTGACTCCTTTTAACACATATTCAGGAAGACTTANGTTTAGTTACCCTATGGCTCGATGTTTATTATATGTAATCTCCCTCTCTAGTGCTTTTCTAGACCCTAGAAACAGACCCTTTCTTCAGCCTTCTGGGCACTCCATACGTAGTGACTCTGCATTTTCCTTAGTTCTTTCAGCTTCACTAGCTCTCTTACACTATGCTGTAAGACAATAGTGATCCTCTACACACCACAAGTTCAGGGCAATAATTGAAAGATTATTTCAGCTACTTCCAAAACAAATATATTCGCTTTCATCTGCAAAGTCTGCACAAAATTGCCTGTCATTACAACACATAGTAACCATTTTGAGTACAGATGAAGAGAAAGCTATCCCAAGATTGAGGCTGTAGTAAAATCACAGCACGTCAAAGCTAACCTGAAATGAGCACTACAAAAAAAGAAAAGCCTTTCCTGTTGTGGTGGCATGCTTCCAGGCAGAAACCTTTGGAATATTAGAAGAGCTTTTCTGAGATCTGTGTTAATAGGGGGTTTATAAAATGTAAATAATATCTTGACTTTGTGATCACTTTGCCTCTGTTTTTAATACACTATGCAGAAAATGCATAGTAGGATCACGTTGGCATGATGCAAATAATTTTTAAAAGTCAGAAGACCAATTACTCCTGAAGCCATAAATACACAATGTAGTAATCATATATATATTTGATATATACACATTTGAACTAGGATGAATTTTCAAGTTCAAGTTCGGTTTGTGTTGACAACATGATTTTTAATATAGTCTTCAAAAATTCAGCAGCTTTATACCTTAAAATTTCTGGTGTAAAACATGTAATTTCTCATCTTACTGCTAAATACATCATCCACTTCTCTGGGTTGCTAGTCTTTGTATAAACATATTAAAATTTCTAAGCCTTCTGAACTTATGAGGAAGAACCTAAATTTTAGATTTGTGTTTACTTAGAGATTCAACTTATATTAACATGTGATGACCAAAGGAGACCAATGGGAAAGCAATAAAGCCTTCTTAGTGTGAAGATGTGAAATTGACTTTCCTTTTGCTAATTTAAATATATGTGTCTATGTGCACTCCCTATGTTCATGTGCTCTACCAATATATCATTAAAGAGAACAACTCAACGGCTTTTGAAATAAGAGACACTACCCATAAAATGGCTATTCAAACACTCGTAGTGTAATTTTAATTGATAATTATGTACAGCTTTGGAATTTTTTCCAGCTAAGAGCCTACAGACATGAAAGATTTGGATCTTGCCTTAGAGCAAAACTGTTCAGAAGAGTCTGAAAAAGGTACCTATTTTTAACCACATTTCCTTAATGCACAGAATAAACGTATCAAAAGATAAAGAGGTGCCGATTCCACAGTATAATTTTTGGGGCTTCAATATAAGAAAATAAATACTAATAATTCTCTGGAGATTGATAAAAATATAAGGTTTCATTTTTCCTTAATAATTTCTCTGCAGAAAATCTGGCAGCAGGAAAAGAACAAGTACTTGATATGCAAAACTATTACCAAGTATTCTCTGATTCAGTGATTGGAGTAGGGAAGGAATGAAATAAATCTCTGCTAGGAACAAATGCTTTATTGCAGTTAACCATGCTGCAAGATTACAATCAAAACAAAGAACTATTTGCCAATGAGTTATTAAATCAAAATTCCTAAGCAAAGCTTGAGTAAAAACAAAGACAAGAGTTGGTGTTTGTGTTTCCCTAAGCCATCTGCGAAAAGAAGTTGAATGTAAGAAGCTACAGGTTCTGCAGAACTTCGGGTTTTAGTTTCATTTCTTTTCCACAGAACAAAAAAGTTTAGTGCATTTCTCAGCTACCTATTTTTGGTTTCTTCCCCCTTCTCAGTGGTCTTTACAAACACACTTCTCAACTTCATATCCTGCAACATTTTCTTTTCACATTTATTTCCTAGTAGCCTGACAGTCATAGGAATATTTAGACTCAGGACTGAATAGGAGCTCTACGTGAATTTTAGATCTCACAATTAAAACTCACTTTGCTGAATGTCTTCTTGCACCTACCAAACTATTTAGGAATCTAATTATCACAGCTTAGGCCACTAAATAATAATGTCTCTCCTTTCATGTTTCTAGCACATTTTTATTCCTTTGTTTAAACCTTTCTTTAAACTTCCTTCCTTGCTTTTATGAACAGTATTGTTACTTAAATAGACAGGAGTAGTATAACTATATTTAATTTTGGTTTTGAAATAAAGTATGTAATTTTTTAAGAGTCATAAAGGAAGAGGAGAAAACCCCAAAATCCAGCCACTGATCAGTGTACAGCATAGACTGTGACCTGTAAGCCAAATAACATTTCTTCTTCTTCACAGAAGAAGACAGATAATGAGAAACTGTTGCATCACTTTTCATGAAATTACTGACTTAGGATTTCACTATGTTCTACAAAACTCCTGGAACATTTCATTAAACAAACTGTACAGTTTAAAATGTCTCTGTCTTGGTAGAAAGAAAGTTCAAGACCTTGATGTTAGCAGTTAGGCTTCTATTCAATGGCAAGTGGCAAACTGAAAATGCTCCCAGGAGTGTTCACTGAAAACTTCCATAAAACTTTGCAAGTTTTTTTTCTGGTATCCATCCTTTCAACAAGATCTTGAAATAGCAACTGCAATAGGTATCTGAAGAGTAGCTCTCAAATACTGGAAAGAATTTGAACAGTTCATATCTGGACAAGCTGGCTTTCTGGAATTTCCCAGCTTTTTTCATCCTGAGTTATTCATACAGAAATATATAGAAAACATTTTCATTTGGTGATTTGACAATTTCTTCAACAAACATACAATAACAGTATGACCATTCATAAAGAAAGATTTGTCATACATCTGTGTCACTGCGCAATATGTTCCCTACTATTTAAACAAACCATCAAACAAATATATATATATATAAACCAGACAATAGCTGGAGCATGCACTAAGTAGAAAATGTAACTAGATAAGAATATACATTCCTTTAGAATATAAAAAAATAAAAGGAAAAAAGGAAAACAAGCCAGGTACATCTTCAGTGTTTGCGTTTTGTCAAGGGTAATGGACTAAACTGCAGCCCCAGTGGACAACCATTCTCTCCTGCACATGAGTACAGTAATTCTACTTATAAAGTAGAATTACTTCAGTGAAAGAAAATTAAAACTTAGTCATTTCAGTTTAAAATAAAGAGAATCTGAGATATAGTAATCTTTATTAAACACTAGCAAGAAACAAAAAGCAAACACTCCTAAAAACAAAACCAAAACAAACCAAACAAACAAATGAAACCAAACAAGAAACCAAGCCATAAGGAAAGAAATACTGCTTTTTTCTTACCCCACTACAAAGAAGTAGCATGCTTGAATTTTGTTAGGAAGGAACAGCGTTGATGGTAGGTAGAACTTTGTAGTAAGTAATTACAATCTGGGACATGGTCTCTTAAAAAGATAGAACAATACTTAATATTAAAGTGAATAGGAAAGAATCAGACAATTGTCTGTCGTGACTGGCAGAATGTTTCATGAGCAGGATTTTTTCACAGAAGAACTTCGAAGCACTTTTCCATTCCTACTTTATCTATCAAAGATTTAATAGTGATATTAAATCGGTTCTAATACCTGACATGAGGACCAAGATGCAAAGAAAGTGGATAGTTTTTCTTTTATGAGAACTTCAAGATATTTATTAACAGAACAAGCAATGCTTATTTTTTTTCTAATTTACAGGGTTCCATTATCCACTGTTTTTAGGCCTCAAAAGCTTATGATTCGTGGCTCATTTTTCCAACGCTAATAACAACTTATACATATGTAGTGGTTTGACACTTTCCCGGCCAATGCACCAAATAAAGTGTAGTGGTTTGAGTTCGCCAATCCAATTTAAGTGCAGTAATTTAAATTTGGGTCCATTATTTCGGATATTTCCCTCTGTGAGATAAGGGTTAGGAGAAGCAAAGCAGGCTCAAACTTTAAAGAATATAAAGAAAGTTTTATTAACAGAACTAAAAGAAAAAAAAATAAAGAGAACCAAATAATAAAAATTAGATTAAACCTTCAGAAAACCTCTCCTCCCCCCTCCAAACTTCTCTTTCAGATATTTCCCCCCTGCCAATGCAAAGACACAACATCTGATATTTCTCAGTCAGTTTGCCACCTCTAGAATAACCTTTCTTCAGTTCACTTAGAGAGCGGAGACTCTCTTAGCCACACTACGGAGGTTCTCCACAAGAAAACAGTTCTCTCGTGGCTTCAGCATCACAGTGAATCAGC
>VZTF01009444.1:64005-125546 GCA_013397755.1 Cnemophilus loriae
TCGCAGAGGGCGTACCTTAAATGTCATTGGCCCACGACACCCTGCCACTCCACAGGACCTGGCAGGGTGAAATTCACCTAGAAACCTGTCAACCCGCGACAACATAGCACTGTGCTTTTGTTAAAAATCTCATTGTTTGGACTCCATTTCATTGGCATTTCATAAGCACTATACATCATAATGCACTGTATGTGAATGTAAAAAATATTGATAGCAGTTCAATTGCAATGAGTGATTTAATAATTACCTGCTAATTTGACTTAGAGCAGAAGTTCTTTGTTTTTGAAACTTGATTTGCTTCTAAATCGATAAAGCAATGATAGGCTGCTGCAGAAGGGTTTTTTAGCATCTAATTAAAGATGCTACTTGAATTATTCATGCATTATGGTCTTCTATGAATAATTTATGCAGAAATTTCATTGGCAAAACTTAATTTTGAACTTCAATAAAACCTTAAACCTTATTACATTTTCCAAGGTCTTTCAAAATAATCTCTTCACAATTTTTATAAACAACAGTTGCCAATTAATTTCATAAAATCGAAAGCAGAAAATAAATTTAGGGACTAGATTTAGTTCATTAAAAAAATATGACATTTGAGTAGATAAGTACTGAAGAAGAAGTGGAAATTTCAAAGTCAAATCAGAAAAACAGAGCTTTATACCTTAAAGAAGAACTATGGACGGGACAATGTGCAGGGGAGAATTGAATGGGATGGAACTGGACTCAAAACTTGATAATAATTTGACTTTGGCGTAAATTACAACTACTGACTAAAATTTCATCCTCAAACTCACTCTTTAACAGCTTTGTATAAGATGAGATTTTAGACAATTAAAATATATCATTCTGAATGTTTTTAGATAAATTGAAGACCATTTGGGTGACTGTGCTTAGAGTGATCTGCACAAGCTAAAGAAAGCTAGAGAAATCTACATCTTTTTGTGGAAGGAGGCATATGCTTACAGACAATAAGGAAAAGCTCTACGCTCCATGAAATATATTGTGGACAAAGGAGCAGAATAAATTTCCTCTTTTGTCTTATACGCAACAGAGAATAGCCACAAAAGTTAAATACGGTCATTTTATGGTGAATTGCAAAATACTTTTGTGTTTTTCAGCCAACAAGATTTAAATAGTCATTTCATGGTGAATCTCAAACTACTTTTGTATTGTTCAGCTTAATCATCCAAGCAAAATGTAACGTAGAAATTTCTTCTCTTGGCATCAGAGCAACAACCTCCTAAGTGTGAACAAACTGTGAGCTACTGGCAGACTGAACAACTACATGCCACATAACACTTACAAGTTACAGCATCTTGGCTGTGGAAAGAAATATTTCATAAGCAACAGTACCTTGGCTGTTGAAAGAAAAATAGCCTTGTATTAGAATGCCCTCGAGGCTTAGGTAGTAAAGTGTGCCTTTCCCTTCCCATGTAATCTTGTTAAACCAGCAGATGACACTATTACACATGTACATTATGCGTACTCTAAGCTTTGCAGGAGATAAATAAGAGAAGTAGCATAGTAGACACCAATTTGCTGAAAAAGGGCTGTCTAAGCTGACCAAGATAGAGTCTGAAGAAAGGCAAGCTTCCTGAATTCTACTCTTATGCCAGTTTCATAGTGACAAATCATACCAACAACACAGGAAAAATAAAATCTTTTCATCATTTTTTCTCTGCAGAGAAAGAGGAGAGTTTAAATGATTTTAGCTAAAAAGACATATTTATGGATGATTTTTAAACAGAAAAAGTGACTATTTTGCTCCAGGAATTGATTGTTAAAAGTTTTACAAAAGTAAAATATCTTATTTCAGCATAGAGTGTTTATTTCAAAGAACACTCCATGCTTTTTAATTTGGGGTTTGTTGGAGTTGTAGTGAATATGTAACGTGATCAAAACATCATTAGAATTTTATATTTCGTATAAGTTCTCCTGAGAACTTAAGTGTCAAGTGCCTAGAGAAATTAGCCTTCCAGGTTTTCTAAGTGTATGATTTTCATTCTAGGCTTCCTGCTAACTCTAAATCTCTGGGAAACACATTCTTACAGAAACATCAGCACAACTTTTGTACAGCTTTGAGGCATCTGTGTATTCAGAGATGCAAAATCAAACATGTGGCAGACAGTGTGAGGAAGAGCCGTCTGTTACACAGCTAATATTCCCCATGTGCACAGGTACTCAGTGGTTGGACCTAACAGTCTCAAAATCTTTTCCAAACTAAATGTCTCTAAGTTTCCATGAACATATTAGAGACTTCTGAGGAAATATTCTAGCTATCTGAAGGAACAAAACTGCAACATACACACATGCAGCTCTCAAACCTGTGACCTAAGTTCTAGTTGCCAACTTAATTAACTACATAAAAATTAGATGATTATTTAGGTTTATCACAGAAGAAAAGAAAGCAACAATGAAAAGGCAATCAAATAAAGCAAAACAGGTGCCTTTCCATTACAGCAAAACACAAGAAGTTTGAAATGCAAGAAACAAAAATGGTCAAATTAATTTAAATATATTATAAAAGAACGAGTGCAGAGGAGAAGCAGAGTACACAACTAACTGAGATTTCAATGACTCCCTCGATGAGATCAGTAGAGGAAGCTGACAGTAACCAGAGTATCAATGCTGGTATGAACAATGCGGTGCTTCTGAGTGATAAGCCAGGAGTAATAATTAATATATGTTCAGTCAGTCTTTGTCTGAGTGAACAGAAGTTAATATTAAGGTGCTCCAACCTCAATTTGAGCACTGTTTGAGCTCAGTAAATAAAATATCTTAATGTCATTAACCTCGTATAAGTCAGTATGTATAAGTCTCCTTATACTGACTGTTTTTTTTCAGTTTAACTATATAATTTCAGGAATGTTCTCTCTGGGAAGGGAAAATAAAGTTATAATCTTAAAAAAAAAAAAAAAAAACTTGCAGCATTGCTCAATACAGAAAGAATGAGAAGAGATGGTTTTTAACAGCAGAGGTATTCAGTATAAAATGCTGCATGTTCCATGTAAAGCTAAAAAGTGCCTTACGAGTATTTAGAAGTGATATTCAATAAAACTTAAGGGCTTCTAGTATTCAAATGAAGTTAAAAACCTTGTTGAAACAGTACTTAATCAGTTTGTGTAATGTAATTTCATAGCGTGATGTACAAAATAGTTACAAATTTAAAAAGTAAGAAATGAGTTCACAATTTAAAAGGAAACCAGTATCTATAATTAAGAATTTTTTTTTTTGTTATTCATGGGGAATATCAGTTACAGAGACAGAATCCAGAAAAAAAACCCCATTCAATGTAAACTAAAAGATATTCAGGCCCTCCTTCTGAAAAATTTTAAAATATTTTATGGTAAAAATATATGGCACACTAAGTATTTTTCCATTTAATTAAAAAACACTGCTATGATATAATCAGTTTTTCCAGCCTTTTCACAGAAAGACTGTTCATATTTTAGGGAATATAAAGGTAAGCTTCATTCTGACACTGTCAAATAAATTTTGATTTGATTTAGAAATTACCTAAGTGTCTTACGGTACAGTTTCCTGTTTGGTAATATTTTCAAAATTAGTTAGTGGGACTTATTACTAGTGGAACATTAGACTGTAAGATATAGGCAAAGGACTTTTAATACTGCCAGACACATGAGAAGCAATGAAAATTGAAATAAAAGCAATTAATTAATAAGAATAAAATGAGAAAACCCTGATCAATATTTGAATCAAAGGTGACTCAGCAGATGCAATTATTTTTTTCTACTAGAAATAACAGTTCAGTGAATATACTTAAATTCAGATGGAAGCCTACAAGAAGAACTATTTCTCTGTTCCGATTCCAAATATCACAAAAGTACTTGGAAGCCCCTAGAATCTATAAGCAATAAAACATTTTGAAAAGCCAAATAAGCTAATAAACGTGGTTCATAGAATCATAAAATCATCTAGGTTAAAAAAAACGCCTTTGGTCATCAAGTTCTAAAACTAATCTAAAGCTATCAAGTCCATATGTACATGTTTTTTTAAAAACCTCATGGAATGGTGACTCAACCGCTTTCCTTGTCAGCCTGTTCCAGTGCCTGACCACTATTTCAGTGAATAATTTTTTCCTCGTATCCAGTCTAAACCTCCCCTGGTGCAGTCTGAGGCTGTTTCCTCTTGTCCTACCACTTGTTATGTGTGAGACTGACCCTCACTCTGCTACAGATTTCCTTTCAGGCAGTTGTAGAGAGTTGAAAGGAACTTCAGAGTTGTAGAGTCTCCCCTGAGCTTCCTTTTCTTCAGGCTGAACAACCTCACCTCCATCAGCTGCTCCTCAGAGGACTTGTGCTCAAGTACACAGAGTTACACAACCATGTGGATGGTTATGGATTCAGATTACATTCATTACATTCATTACTGAACCCCCAGATTGCTGGCTCATTTCTATTGCTACATGTTATTACTGATTCATTATTCCAAGTTCCTTCAGATACATATTTCAGGGGAGCTTGACTAACAGGTTTTCAGAGGAGACCTAAAAGGGAACAAATACTTTCTGTGAATGGTTGTTTTGCCTAGAAAAGGAAGTCAGAGAGGAAAATGTGCAAGTAGAAAGCAGAAGAATTAGGGAGCATTGCTTCTACATATTATCAAGTCTGGATTTTTTTCACCTGGACTTGAAAAAGCATCACTTGAGTGGGAGTAATCCACAGCCTGAATGAGAGTATTTATCTTGGCTCAGTATTGAAGAGGGGTTACACTTCCTGTTCTACACAATATCAGCAAAACCAGTTGATATCAAGTTAGTTTGATGAAAAGACATAAATGGCATGAATCCTTTATTACAGACTTTTTTCTGTCAAGAGTTACTTTCCTTTTATCTAGAAAACATTACCTGCACAATTTATTGTTGTTAACATACACCAAGATAATTTCCCTTAATGTACAATCATTTAGATCACATTTTTAACATAATATGCTAAATTAGATAAGATTATTTAAAGAAAATTTGAAATTATTGGATTCATTAATATATATATAGGTTTTGTTTTTTTTTACTGTACTCTTCCAAACTCCAAAGTACTGAGCTTTATTTTTGTCATGCTTACTTAACATGCTAAGGCCTTCAGTAGAGAAGACATAGGTCTGTCACTTCCTGGCCTATACAGTGTTGTCATTGCCTTCTTTCAGATTATTCTGTGGGCAGACTAAGCAAGAAAGCTCCTTTACAATCCAGTGAACCCTGTCTGTGATATGTATATCGCATATATTTCATAGTATGAAAACAATGCGTATATCAATACGTTGTTCTAGCGAAAACTTTTACCCCAATGGAAGACTCTTCTTGCTAATAAAAAATAGGACCTCAGTGAAGGACAAGTTCTATTCCCTTAACTGGGCCAGTTACACAGTAGAATTTAATTCAAAGAAACTTGGGGTAATGGAAGGTTTCAGTCTTCCAACTTATTATGCAAAAATATGTGCTGTGTCAATTTATAGCAATAATGTAATATTGCACAAGTCAGAGCTATTTAATCAAGATGATTGGTCTTTCTGCTATGGAAAAAACCAAACAAGATAGAACTATTCTCAGTGGAAAAGTCAGCAAATTAAATGTTGTTTTGATTACAGATTCTAAGTAACTTTCAATAGTTCTTGGTTGTGTTGATAATTTTGTTGGTGACACAACAGACTTGGGTTCTTTTAGCTGCAGTTACGTTATGAATATTTAAAGAGAACATAGTCAGTAGGTATCAAATTTCTTTTATTCATTAAATTTAGTCACCTGTTTATCTTAAATTTTCAATACTCTTTCCATTTCCTTACTCATTTAACTGTAATCTAGGGTCGTAATAATGGCTTGTCTCACAACCATTTTATTTTATGCTTGGAAATTACTGGTTTATTACATTCACTGGAATTTTTACAGTTGCTTGGTTCTAGACATTTCAAAATTTCAAACACATTTATGCTAGCAGTTATTTTATGACTGATTGTAAGTTAGAAAGTACTATAGTTATACTTTATGGAGTGTCTATCTTTTATGGATACTGCCTTTAGGTAGTGTTCTGCCTTGTAGAGCCGCTTTCCTTGATCTTTCCATAACCTTACTGTTATGTATATCTATAAAGAATCCATCTTCTTCCAATACCTTACCCTCAACCTGTACATGAGGTATCATTTGCCTTGTAAGAATTGTCTGGATAAATGCACGCATTCATTCTAGAATTTTTTAAAGCACATAGATTTTTTTGCTGTATGATGAATGATCTGTTTTTTTCAGAAAAGTTTGTCAAAATTGAGTAGATTCCCAACGAACAATTAATTATAAAAATGCACATAGGTACACCTACTAAATTAACATGTGTAAAAGACAGTTGGTTGTTCATATATGCAACTTTTAATTTATCAGTAAATGGCCTAAGATCATAAGGAAAAAGTTGATGGATTTTAATAGAATATTATTGGTTTGGGCTTTGAGTTTAAATAAGCTTTTCAGATCTCTGTCCAGTACTGCTGAAACTTTTGGTCAGTATCATAGCAGAGCCAGTTTTATCTTATTTCATAACACACAACCACACATTGTCAATAAATATTGCTTTGTTTTTTAATACTTTTGTCACCTTCAATATTCTTTCTTATTAGTCTCAATTATTAACTGGTAAGTGAATATTGGTGCTATTAAGGCAACATTTGAAAACTTAAATATATATAATGGTTATGATAATGAAAATAAATTTCTGTTCTTTACTGCTTCACTATAGAAAAGTTGTTTTGGATACAAATGTTCTTTCATGAATCATATGTTTTAGAGTACACAGATTTGTTTGCACTTATAAATGTGTTGACTCATAAGAAATTATGTTAGTGAAAGGTTGCATTATGTGCAATCTTAATCCATAAAACTTCAGCCGAAACTACTGCATTGCATTTCATCAGAAGTATTGACCACACAGTATTTGCCATAAAAAATTTAGACTGGAGTCAAAAACTCTTTCAAGTCCTAATTATGTCATATTTTGAGGAATGAAGAATGGGTTTGAAAAACGAAAATTAAAGGCTTTCTCAGCAGCATTTTTTACTTTGCCTCTTCTCATTTCTTCACATCCTTGGGTTTTGGTCAGTCTAATTTGCGAATAAAAAAATTTAAAAAAGAAAAAAAAAAAGAAAAAAAAACTAAAAAGAAAGAAAGAAAGAAAAAAAGGGTGGCCCTTTTCTTCATATTATTTTGGCAGTGAGGCTGATTTTTGAATTGATTCTTTCAAATGAAAATCAAAAGCTCAAGATTTGCTACTTCACGGTCTATTTAGGCTCACAGACCTTTGCTTCTCTATATGTTTGAATTTCCACGTTCATTATTTGGATGTCATGTTTGTCCCTTTAAGCAGAGACTATAATAGCTAGTTCTGAGTCTATGAGTTAGAATGTAAGATTATGTCCACATTCAGAATGGCAAATACATATGAACATAATTATTTTGTTTTCTCCAGGAGTTTTACAGCTCTTTAAAGAAACATTCTAGGAAGATGTAGTCTTCAGGTTGATGTTAGAAATTAAAGCATCACACTATCTCTAAAAAGACTTGCATTCACATTCATATTATAAACACAAGGATTTGACTTTACAATATTCTAAAGGAGGAAAATAAAATGTTACAATATTTTGATGTAAAAGATGCTTTTAAGAGTATTTTAAAAGAAAAAGCTCCCCCTTCTACAAAATGGTCCTTAAGCAGACATCATAATCAAATATCGTAAATATATTCTCATTAAACAAAATTAGAAAAAAAAAGACTTGATACTAATGACTTAATCTCTAAGAGAATAATTTTAAATATACTTTCCTTCAATTTTATTCCAAAGTAATTAACCTGGCCAAACTATCTTTCCAATTTCTTCCTCAGTCTTCCTTCATAAGATTGTTCCTTTACCTTGTCCTCACACTCGCCGACTGCTTATATCCAAAGATCTCTTAATAGTATATCTCTGAATAGTATAATGAATAGTATAAGTTAAAATAAAATAATGAAATAAAAATCAAAAAGAGTTAAGATGGCTTTCACTTTATCTTTCCAGTATTCCTAGCCTCAGTTTTAAGAATTGCAGTTAAAATCGATTTTTGACTTTTTGTGACATCACTGGAAACAATTTAGACAGTTAAAACTTAGTGAAAATTACAAAGTTAATGTATAATTCAGATACTAATTTCTTGTCTTCTGTAAAAAATCCTTCCACCCTTCTCACCCCAGGTCTGTTCACTCCATTAAAGAAGTATCCATACAGCATCTAGAATTGAAGTGCTTGTTAGGCCTCCTATCTTCTCTCCAGACCAGCAAGGACCTATTATTTATAAATACAGACAAAGGATCAGATGTATCCCTTCTCAAGGACATGTAGTATTGTATCCCTGTGAACAACATATCTACAAGTGTTGTTAACTACTGCTTCCTCTGTGAACAAATCAGAGTAAGAGACAGAGAAGATGTATAGTTACGGCTATGCCTCTATTAAAAGAAGATCATAGAGCTTAAACTCAAACCACTACACCGGTGCACATTGACCATGAAAGCTCTGTGCTGTTCCTAGGGCAGTTTTGGATTTGGTCAGGGAATAGATAAAAAAGACTTATTAATCAAATTAACGACTCTAGGGAGTTACCTCTGCCGTAAGTAGAGCACGTTTGAAGCTTCTTTGTCAAAGAACTAAATACACAAGTTATTTTTCTTTCTCTTCCTAACCAGTGCACTGATGGATAAAATCCAAAGCGATAGAATACCTAAGAAGGTGGTGCTGAAAGCTCTTGAATTACATATATATTTCTCCAGGTTATGAATATTTTAATCAGACTTTGGGAGTAGCTGGGAGCTACAATGTCAACAATAGCTACTGTGTTTTTTAACACTGCCCATTTCCAGCATCAGGGGATCCAGCCTAAGTTCTGGCTGAGGCTTCTGTCATTAAAAATTACCTAAGAGATTTGTTGATGCAAAAAATGTATGTTGCCCTTAATTAACGATATTTTTACATTTTTTGCATTGTTTATATTTGGAAATATGACCGATATGGGCGCAGCAGCCCATAAGCTGTACACTGACACTTGAAAGTTTAGTGAGAGCAGAGAGCTGATTTTTACTTCAATCAAGAACTGCTGGACACCGGCTATTTCTAATATGTTCCTTAAAGATTTTGATATTTCTAACATGTAGGAAAATCCCTACAAAGCCACCAGAATTTTCCTCTGTTACCTGAATGTATGATAGAAGAAATAAATTACATCATGCATACTTGCCCTATCTTTTGAAAAGTAGATTTATCAATACTGTTCCCTGACAACTCTCTTAAAAATATCATTTTACAATTTTTTGGTTTGGTTAAGTTCGGTTCGTGTTTTTTTTACCTAATGACCATGTACCCAAATATATGAAATACTAAGTTGCTTTATTTGTTTGAATTGATCACAAAGTTCATAAAGCATATCTCTTCTTCCCACATATAGAAACGCAGATCTCAAAAACTGGTTTATGAATCATCTTTATACTCATAAAGGTCTAAAAGTGTCAGTATGCCATGGTAATTCAACAGTTTTATCTCAGAAAACCATTTCGCTAGGAAAGATTTGCATGAAATCTCTATAATTCCAGACAAAATTTGGGAAGTTGGAAGTTGAATGAAGTGAGCAACGCCAAGGACGAAAATGTATCTTATTCCTCATAAATTAGGTATATATATTGCAGAAGATTTACCCTAAATAAAGGGTTATAATACAAACAGATCTCTTCAGAAAGCTATAGAAAAGGTGTGTGAATACTAAATGGAAAAAAGGTTGTGGTTTAAATCAAAGAAATCTGGAAAGTTAAATTTTAACAGAAATTGTGGTCAGCATACACACAATACAATGTAAAGAGGAAGATGAAACAGAGGATGGAGCAGAGTGAAAAGATATAGACGCAGTTATAACAGTACATAAGTTACAGAAGTTAGGGGAAAACATGATTGATACTCCTTGGATGCAATGCAGTCAGCATGTCTGACTTCCCAAACACAATACGTGCTAAGGGGCGGATGAAACAAAAGGTGGAGTGGAGTTGTAATGCCACGGCCAGTCTCTGTTGAAATCCTTGAAGAGGAGGGAGCTCAGTGGTACTTTTATATGATAAACTACACAGCAGCTGTCAGCCGAGGGAGATGAAAGAGAAAGTCTTGCTGTTGAACCATCACCCCTTGCAAAATCACTCTCCTTGGGTGTGATGGCGACACACACCTCCATCCCAAAGTTACCCACCTTTAAGGTGTGACCACTCCTCATTTTGCATGTTGTTTGACTAGGGTCACTTAAGCTCCACTAAACATAAATAGTACAAAAGTAAGTTGAAAATGGGTAGAAGTTAGGGAAGACTCCATTGTAACTTCTGGGATATGTTGACGGGCTGAACCTGTCTTCTCCCTCATCGGGAGGCTGATAGGGTAAAAAATGTAATGTATGCATGCTGAATGGTTACATCGAGCTAGCTTTTGTTAGAGACTAGAGCTTATTGATATATTGCTTTGATTATGTTTTTTCAGTCAGATAGTAACACCAGCAATCCTTGAGCCTTAGTCTGTCACAGTTTCATTAATAAACAGTGTTATTCTGTGAACTGTCAGTGTGAGATCTTCAGAGGCACTAGTAGTCTCTGGCAGTGGGTAACATACTCGAATAAAAGTGTGGAGACCTGGGAGAGAGTCACCCTTGTGCTGTTGCCTTGTGACTCTGAACACATCAGATGAACTGCCCCCCCCAGCCCAGGCGGGCTGCTCAGTGGAGAGTCCCCACAACAGGGCACTGACAGGCTGATCAGGCACAAGTGGCTCAGATGTCCTGGGGTGCTGACAGACCAATCAAACACCAAGGGTTTGAGGAAATTTCCTCTTTCGCGTGACCTTAACCCATCACGACTGAAGAATTTTTACATATTAGGTAATGCATTAAACTAGAGCATTATCCCTGGCAAAGTTAGTAAGTATTCCTATACCCTTTTGTGGTTCAGACCTTTTAAAGAGCAGAAGAGCAACTGCCAAGTTTTCACACACGGTGCAAGATTTCCCATGACATTGAGCCCTGTTGGATCTGGTTACATTTTTAGCCCTAAATGAACTTAGGTATTCAAGCCTAAGATATTTCTAGACTTACTATATAACTTTCTGTATTATTCGTGAAACCAAGGTACACATCCTAAAACTTATTCCTTGTCTCTCTTTAACTGCTAATTATTGTAAGATGAAAATATGCCAGTAGCTAACTCAGCACTAACCAGTTTTTCTGTCATCAATTATATAGAATATTTAATTCATGAATGTCAAAATTTCACCAGATTAAAATTTTTTTATCCTTTTCAAAATCAGCTACTTAAAAACTGCTCTACACAGTAATATAAAAACTGCTAGCTATTCCACTGTATATTTAATTAGAGTTTGCTTTCACAGAAATTATTTAAAATTGTTATTACATATAATATACTGTAATAACACATACTAGAGTATAATATAATTCAGATACATCTGAAGAAAGATAATCTTTAAGAAAGATCTTAGAAAAGCAAATTTCTTAATAAATGAAAATAAAAAAAATGCCGTGTATTTCAAGCAATTAGAAACTATTTGGGAGTTTTGATATTTCTGTGAGGAGGAAAAACTGATGTTTCGGGTGGTCCTGTTTATTCATTCTTTCCTCAAAGCAGAATAAAACAAAGATTAAAAAGAATTTTTCTGTTCACAGTTGCATGTTTTTTGCTAGCAACTGTATTTTTTTCCCAAAAAACCTTTCTGTCTCCTCAGCTGCTAATACCTCTTTTGTCTGATGCCTCATCTTTCCGTCTTTGTTCAATTCTGCCTTCTTAGGCTCTCAGATGCTACCAATTCCACAAGGTTAATACACAGTTCCCTACATGTGTATTCAGTTTAAAATTCTTTCAGCCCCTCAATGCAGACAGCTTAACTTCTGACCTGCCTTGTATTTGCAAGTGTTTCACACAGTGGCTCTTATTGTTTTGAACATTTCGCTACAGGAAAGGAGCTCAGATGCTTCTACTGTTAATCCTGGAAAAAAAAAACCTGGAAAAATTTAGCGCATACATACACTACCACCATTTCAGCAAGTTATTTTTTTGGTCAGAGCCATAACTAATTATTTTTGATGTTGCATCACCCTTACAGTCATTATTTTAGTTAAACTAGGTGATTACAAAGCCCATTGGAAGTGATCAAGTGTTTAACATTTTGTATTAAAAATGGCAGAGGCTTCTATACATTAATTACTCTTTCTGTGGTACTATCTTTAATCACTATGATATTTTTTCATAGAATGAACTTTCTCTTTGTTAGAAGAAAAAGAAAACAAACAGAAAATAAAACAAACAAAACAAAAAAAGAAGAAATAAACAAACCAACAGACAAAACAATCAACCAAACCCCAAAAATCTCACCCACCACAGAACTGGATGATTTTGCTAAATTTGCCTAGTTACAATTACCAGAAAATAAAATATTTTTAATATGCATTGTTCTGTATATATACTGTGTCACCAGTGTTTTCCATATGGGTTCTTCAAGTCGGTGATCAAGTCACCATTTAAATTTTTTTCAATAAATTGAACAGATTGAGCTTATGGAGTCTCTCACTGTATCACCCTATTCAATTGTTCTTCCATTTCTTTTCCCCCAAGCGTTCTCCTGCTTCTACAGTTACTGCTACAATTAGTGTTCAAAGCAGCATTACATCCTAAACAAATTGTTCACCTTACTTAAGACTTCCTCTTAGAGACTGTTTTTACCAGCACCACATCCTTGCATAGTACCACATCCAATCTACAAGCACAAGTTTATTTCTTTGCATCATGGCACAATTTCTTCATTTCCTGAAATTCACACTGTTTATGGATGCTCACCCTGGCTAGTGGAGTATTACGATCTCGTAGGAACACATTTTCTGGAGAATGTGTCTCTAACTCAACATAATTTTCTATGCCTTTGTAAAAGGGACTAGAACCCATACCCATACTTGTTAAAATAGTTTAAATTCCACCCTGCCACATTACTCCCAACACAGTTGCATCTATTCTTGTGGGAAGTTTATTACAATTAAAAATTCATGTAAAAAAGTCAAAGATAATTTTTTCCTCTTGTAGTAAGAAATTTTTTGTCACATTAGATATTACTTTCATCTGTTTCCATCCTATTCTAACTGCAGCCCTACTTTCAACTTACAATGTTTAAATTTTAATTGCGGATTAAGGACTAAGAAGAACAAAATATAATCACACGTGTTTACAGCTGTGCACACACATACACATATTCAAATGTTCATCCTTATTCATTACTCGTACAATCCTCATGTGAAGATGTATGGAGTTCCACTGAGATGGAGTTAATTTTTTCATAGCAGCTCATATGTGACCAAAGCAGTGGTTATAACACACCGACGTATTAGCTATTGCCGAGCAGTGATTCCACAGCATCAAGGCCTTCTCTGTATCTCAAGCTACCCCTCAGCAGTTAGGCGAGGAATGGACGAGAGATCGAGACAGCTGGCCTGAAAGAATCAAAGAGATATTCCATACCTCATAGTGTCATGCTCAGCAATAAAACTGGAGGCAGATTTTCCAAACTAACCGCTTCTTGCAGACTGGCTGGGCATCGTTCTGGTGGTGGGAGGTGGTGACTGATTGTCACCACATTTCAGTTTTCACCCACCTCTTCTCTTTCTTCACTCATTAAGCTGTCTTCATCTCAACTCATGACTTTTGCCCACTTTTACCTTTCTAATTCTCTCCCTGAATCCAACTGTGGGGAAGTGAATGAGTGACTGGTTGAAGAATTAGCTGCCATCTGGGTTCAACCCACCACATCTTGGTAAGTGGAAGCCACTGAGGTGAAATCCTTTCTTAGTATTCTACATTTTTCAGAAGACCAATGTGGAAGAAAAGTCTCCAACAAAAAAATCTCCAACCATTTCATTTCTGCTTCTTTTCGTACTATAGTGTACTGACCTCTGGCTATTTTACATATCTAATAATCATCTAAACTTTCTGTGACAAAAAATATACAGGCATTTCCACCCAAAAAAAGTCAACAACTAAATGAGAAAATTAGTAATGAATGAATGCAGAGTCTAAGAACAGAGAAACCAACAAAATTACTTCAGTGACACTTTTAAAAAAACCAACAACTTATGTTTTCCCAAAGCAGCATCGAACAGTGGAAAGAGGTTACACAGAGAGACTTTTTACTGGTTATTTTCACTGTAATAATAATTACTAAACCAAAAGTACTAGAATATTACTAAAATAAGAGATTGAGAAAAGCAAGGTTTAATTGCTTTTAACAGACATTTATTAAACTAAGGAGTTCTTATTTCCCCTCTTGATTTGTTTTTTGGTGGTTTTTTTGGGGTTTTTTTTTTTGATTGGGAAGTAAGGATGGACTATTTTTGCTCTTTACATTTGATCTTTTTCATGACATATTTTTGGCTAAAGTAATTTTTAATATCAGCAGCAGACACCCCTAAATATCTGTTGTATCTTTAAATGCTTAAAGTGAACAGAATAACCTTCACAAGAAACCTTCAATTGAAGAGTATTTTTAGTTGTGTAGAAACAAACAGACTAAGCAAAAAAGCTCAGTGCATCCTGAAGTGTGAAATGAAGATTTGGCAACTGCATACTCTATACTTTATCAGCAATCAATAACTGCAGGTCTATATAATCTTCAGAATGCTACTCTAAGGGCTGAAATTAGCTAGTCAAAATAATTTAGTACAATAGTAAGTGTAAACAGGGCAGAAGAAAGATTTTTGAATATATTCAGTCTAGAGCAAGGAAATATTCTGTCTCCAGGTGAAAGAAATTACATACATAACTATACCTTCTGGCTGCTTCATATTTGAATTCAGAGAGTAAAGTATTTATATAGCTTTTTATAGATCACAAATTACTTGTGTGGAATACCAAATTTACAGAAAATATTTGAGATTACATGAATACCTTTTGGAAAGATCATCCAGGTCACTGGTGAAAATCTACTTGAGAAGTGGATTTGGTGGACAGAACGTGCACTTACCTGTCTATTTGCTAATAGTCAACATAAAAAAAATTGTGGGCAAATAATTTCTTGTGCCCTACTGATTAAAGTATGAATTACAGTAAGTCCTTTGCCTGGTTTCCCCAAAGCCATTTCCTTTTTGCTTCAACAGAGAAAATTCAGACACATAGCTAATTAAGACTTAGGATTTCAAAACCAGTTTTCAAACACGACCAAAATTAACTTGCTCACCCCAGGAGTTTGTATCACCACCTAAAAATCAGAACCATGAAAAATTTTGAGAGAACTATGTCAATAACCTCATCAGCAATAGATATTCAATGTAAAATGCATCATTGTAAAGCCAGTAAAATTGTGGTGACTTTTTTTCCATTGTGTCTGTATACTTTCACATTACACAAAAGTTATTAAATCACACTTTTTGTTATTGTGCTAGTAGTGAACTCTGCTTCTATGGCAGCAGAGTGCACACATCACTAAAATACCACAATTTAAGAGAAATGGAAGAGCTTTATCTATATTTTTTAACTTGGTGAAATTTATTTGGGGCATTATTGCAACATTGCACTTTCAGTAGCTGAGAAGTTGAGCTCTATGAATGGAAAATCCATCTAACCAAACACTGCTACTAAAATGCATTCAGTATTAAGTAGCAGTGTCAGCACAGGGAGAAGTCTATAAGAAGCCAACATCTTTCAAAAGAAAAAAAAGAAGAGGATGCAGAATACAATCTCTAGCAAGTAAAGGTCACATGAAAAAGTGAAATAAGAATAAGAATGCACTGTAACTTGTTCAGCATATTATGAGAAAGAACTGCATGACTCTAACACATAAGTTATAAGTTATAAAAGTTATATAAGTTATATAACACATAAGTTAAGGATAAGTATATAAGGTTTATGTGTACAGAAACACATAAATAATTGCAAAAGAAATGTACACACGAATAGAAGATATTTTAACAAGCTATTCAAGAGAAGATTACACAGTGTTAGTTTCCTCACGAACTTTTTTACATGTAAGCTTAGATGTTTTCAGCATAAGGCAAAAAATCTGTTGAAGTGCTTTGTGTAAATACAGATTGTATCACCAGGATAATTTTCATCCATGGTTTGGTATGAAGACTCAAACCTCTTGCTCTACTCAACTCTTCAGTGTATATGGTCCTTCATTCACATTTAACTAATCTGTTTCCATAGTATCTTTATAATCATAGGTTATGTAATAGATTTTTCTACATGATGGATGTTATCATTTCTTGAATTTCATTCTTTTCTTGCGTGTGAAAGTTATATAGGTTTTCTTAACAACAATAATTTCTTACAATGTCTTTCTTTAGAGATGTCTTAATTTTTTTAATTAGTCCCTTAGGCATGAAGGGATGCATGAATCACAAAAAATAATTAAAATTGCCTTTTGGTTTTAATGTTATCAGGTGATGATAGAATTATAGAATAGTCTCACAAGAGAGGTGCTACATCCCTCTAATCATCTTGGTGGCCTCCTCTGGACACACGCCAACAGGTCCATGCCCTTCCTGTGCTGGGACCCCAGAGCTGGATGCAGGGTTCCAGGTGGGGTGTCACCACAGCAGAGCAGAGGGGCAGAATCCCCTCCCTCGCCCTGCTGCCCACGCTGCTTTGGATGCACCCCAGGACACGTTTGGCTTTCCGGGCTGTGAGTGCACATGGCTGGGTCATGTCCAACCTCTCATCCCCAGCATCCCCAAGTCCTTCTCACAGCTCTGCTCTCCGTCTGTTCATCCCCAGCCTGTGCTGATATCAGACACTGCCCCGACCCAGGTGCAGCACCTCGCACTTGGTCTCATTAAACCTCATGAGATTCCCGTGGGCCCGCTTGTCAAGGTTTTACAGGTCCTTCTAGAGGCAATCCCATCCTTCAGGTGTGTCAGTAGCACCACGCAGCTTGGTGTCACCTGCAAATTAGCCAAAAGTTCAAGCGATACCTTCATCTCTGTCATTAATGATAGCCTTTATTTTTCCCCTCCTATAGGAAAAATAAAATTATAACTCTGAGCATGCTCACAGCAAATGTCTCTGGAAGAGCACTGCTTCTCGTAACAGTGGAGTACTGAAGCAAGGAATATGGTGGTTTGCATCCAGAGGCTCTGGAAAGCACCAGGTTTTCTTTGTGAGGAACCTGACTATATTTTGTTTTAATTGCAGGGTAATAATCACCAAAAATTTGGCTGCACCTAGATTATCTGGCATGAGGAGGAGATATTTTCTATGAAGAAATACAAAGATAGTGCAAATTTTAAACATATTGACATTTTGTGTGCAACTGAAGATGTGCATCTTAAAGGCTTCAAAACATATTTTAATTAATTATCTTATTTCTAAGGAAAGAGTTAATAATTTGATAGAATTATCTTCTAATGACAGAAATATTTTCTGCTCTAACAGGTGGTTATGTTGTCTACACTGAACAGAAAACTAGACCATCATGTGATAAAGCACTTTTAAGCTGCCTTTTTTTTTCTTTCTGTTGAGCAGAGAACCATACTGATATTGTGCTTACTTGCAGTGAGTAATTATATTTTCCAAATGTTTACAGATGCCATTCAACTGAAACTAGAACTGCGATTCAGTAGACCAAAGAACAACTATTCACATCAGCGAGGAGGAAAAAGGTGGAATACAAATAGGGGGACTTCCTGAGAGATGCTAGAACAAAAATAGTCAAGGCAGTTTTACAAACATTCTGATGAGATTTGAAACCATACACAAAACTGGAATAAAATCACCCGTATACAACTGTGTACATCAAAGTCATAGACAGGAGAAGGAAATTTCAATAGAAACTTCAATTGAGGTACATGCTGCACATATCATGCAAGCACTCAGCTCTGAGGAAGTCTCACAGGCATAAAAGTTTGAAGGTCAGCTCTTCCCTTTTGTAAGGAACACATCCTCATTTGCCTTGCCCTGCTCTCTACCACTTATAGAATCCTAGGAAATATGATAGATAGATAGATAGAGTCATACATACCTACACACAAAAATACATAAACAGTTGTAAAGAGAGAGATATATAGAGCTATATTTGTGTACATATATTTATATATAAACATATATTTATCTGTGCATATATATCCTTATATACCTATATTTCTATTTATGCATCTGTATTTCATGTGTGTATATATCATATTTATTAATGTTTAGGTATATATATGGGTACATAGACACATGTATGTTTATATAAATATATGATTTTCTTTGTCTATGGACCAGTGTTAGTAGTTAAGTTAATAAATTTTCCATTCCAAAGTAGAGACTAGGACTCAAGCATTTGAACACACTGTTCATATAGAAATGAAGAGGTATCTCATATCTTTGTATATTTGCTTTTGTATAAAGACTGTTGACCTTGGGGAAAATAACAATTACCAGAGAATATCTACAAAAAGAAAGTGATGTGAAATCATTTTTATTTACTGTTAAATTTTTATCTTGTGTATTAAGAACTAGAACTAGAATTAGATAATTTAGGAGAGCTACTCAAGCGTTAATTTAGCTTTGAGATAAGACAATCAGCATGCTACCTTGCTGTTTGGAAGCCATGGGCTGAGTATAGGAATTCCTAAAACAAATGCATAGTTACAGATGTGTGTTTTTACAAGTAAGTATATATAAAGTAATGCAATATATGCCTATGATTATATATTTATACCAGTCCAGGTGAATATGATCTTTTTCATTCAAAATTCTGCCTAACTCAATTTTAAACACGTAATTTTTTACTTAATCTTTTTAATGTTTAGAATCATTAGTAGAAGTCAAAACTATCTTTCTCTTGTACAGAGTTTAATTTATGATAAGACTATATAGCAAGAAATAATGAAAAATCCATCTATGTCAATACTATTTGTTTCTAAAAATGACAATAATTTCAGTGTTTCATTGTTACTAATTATTACCAAATAATAAGACTAAATACAGGACTTTTTTTTTTTAAATTGTCTTTTCTTTTTTATATTTATGATGTAAAATGGCATAATTCCTAACCCCTACTTTAGGTTTTCTCAGGTCAATCATAAACTGCATTTATAAATCTCTGAATATACTGCACATTTTATCTCTTTTCCTATTGCTTGCATTAAATACAAAATGAACTATCTCTGTTCAGAAGCATATTTGTTATAGCAATCAGGTTTTTATCCAGTCTGGTTCATAGTGATTCTGCTGACACTCAGCATATGTTTTATTTAGAGAGTTATATAAATACAAATGTAGAGTGAGCAAACTATTATTCTAACAATGTTTCAAGCATAAAGGAAGTTAGTTAATCCTCCTAAGATTTGAGTATACAAACATAGGAAGATATTCTTAAATTCTATTTTTTTGCTTAAAGATGTTGTATTTGGGAATGACAAGCTTACCAAGTTTTTGCTAACTAAAAAGTTACTGGAAGGAAATTTTTCCAGGGAACAAAAGCTGTAAGTATGGATATCAACTTATATACTTCATATTAAAACAAGTAACATATGGCACCTTTTTAGATTATTAGATAGCGAGATTATTAGAGATAGAGGATTAGAGATTATTAGAGAAGTTTATTATTTAGATAGATGCATAAATTACTGATTTAAACTAGTAAATGTGATCAGCTATCTCAAACTGCCGTCCCTGAAAAATATAGAACCTCAGATAAGGCACAAATGCTTCACAGTGTTGTATCAGCCTGCAAAGCGCAAGACATCATTGTGCTGATTTAGAGCAACTACCATTTATAACCAGATAATCAGACACCTGTCAGTTCAGTGACTAGAAAATCTACATATGCTAAGGCTTCATACGCTTACATAAAACTTCAAGGTGAGCAGCTATTTATCGTCAAGCTTATCTGGTTGGTATTTCAAAAGCAGCTTTGTTCCAGCCTCTATGAAAGAACACGAGCACTTTAGGACTGCACTAGAGGGAAAACCAGCTTTGCTACCACAAAGGAAAAACATAAAACAAAGCAGCTAGTGTAAAGAGTTTAGGATACTTGAAACTTAATCTTTGAAATAGTTTTTTTGTAAAACATAGTGACTAAGTAGTCAGTGTCTGTCAGTACATGTGGTATCTCTTGTGTAGCGATGACTAGAAAAGAAGACACAAACTGAAGCACAGCTTGCTAAATGTAAGGTAACACTTTTTACTGTGGGGGTGACTGAGTACGAGAACAAGTTTCCCAGCGAGTTTCTGCCTTTTGAAATCTGCAAAAGTCATCTGGACAGAATGCAGGGCAGCACTCTCTGACCACGACTAATCGAGCAGGCTCATTAGACCAGATGAACTTCAGACGTCCCTCCCAACCTCAGCTGTTCTGTGATTCTGTGATTTATCTTGCAGTCAGTCAGCCCGTACCACCCAATAAGACTGTTTGCAACCTTATATACCGTTCCTCCTTCTAGACACCAGCTATTCCCAAAAGAGTTATACTCCTGTTCACCAGTATATTAGGCTCCCATTGTACTTTTCAAGAATCTTGCTGTCAGTTAATATTTCCCTTTCATTTCAAACACAAATTTACTGGTAACTTGTTTATGTATATTCTAGTGTGTAGAATATCCATTATTTGTCACTACCTCATGTTCTTACAATCCTTCTTTCCCAGAAACATTGATAAGATTTATTCTCTTATTTAGCTCCATTTTGCTAGGTTATCAGACTCTGGAAGTTTTAACAGAGACTGCCAATTTCCTTGATTACACCAAAAGACATTTTGTCGGCTTTTTTCCAGCTGAAGATTTCTTTCTTGGATAAACATAATCAGAATTGTACATAATGTTTCAGATGGTTTCTTAGTGGTCGTTTTGGCCTTCTGAGAACAACTGATCTGAAATAATACAATCCTTAGTGAAACACCTGCTTTCCTGTCTAAGTAATTGCAACAAAATTGATTATCCCATAAAATGTTTTTCTTTTTCTTCTTTCTAAAAATACCTGAAAAGTCAGAAAGAATTTATATTGATTAACTTGTGCAATCATTGCTTGCAAGATGGCAAGTCTCTGGGGAGTGTTTTGCCAACCAAATCAGAAATACCAAGTGCCTGTTTCCTGCCACTCAAGGGTTTACTCTCTTGCCATTGTAATTGTGATAGAAGTAGAGTTTGTCTATTATTTATTCAGCACCTCACAGTCAGCTCAGACAGGCATTCAACATAAGGAAATTCTATAATGTAATTTTAGATCTTTAGAACTTTATACAAAACCAAGAACCAGATGGGATCCTAGTGTGAGGGTGATTTAAATATTTCAGAGTTTTGAGAAAAAGAGTCTTTACTAATTAACTGCATGATATCAAATGGCTGATGATTCTGGTGGTGCCTTACCTGGGAGGGAGTGTCGTCCATTTTCTATTTCACAAACTATAAGTCAAATTTATTATTTAATCTGTTGCAAGTTAGAGCTTCTACCACGATAAAAATAAATCTGGTATTTTAGAATACAGTCACATATTAAGTTCCCGATTCCAGCTTAGCAACAACAAATAATAGAAGTTCAGGTGTCTATATGTAAAATAGTTTTTCAGAAATCTCAGAAATTTCTTTTGTGAATTATGGTATATGCATAAGTATTGGCGAAAGAAAGTGGGATTTTTTGCAGCAGGTGGAAGGATAAGTACATCTGCATTACTTAATAGAATGCTGAAACTTTTATTTGACTGCAAAAAATAGCAGATAGAAAGGGGAAAAAAGCAAAGGCATAAAGAAGGAATATTTCGAAGCACAAAGACAAAAGAACACTAGGAACATTTAGGCTGACTGTGAAAAAATATTAAACAAACAAATGAACAAACAAAAACTTCAAGAAAAAAGAATTTGTTCAACTATTGATTAGATTTCTAACCAAAAATAGTAGGAAAGATATAATTTGAAACCTGACTAGGACAGACAGCAGCCAGTGAACATATAATAGCAGCTAAACCTGCACTGTCAGAGAGACAGATGACAAGACACATTCCAACTCTAGTGTTTAAGACCCATGAAGCAAAGAGTGACCAGTATGAGCAGTGGATATTGAGTCTAATTTACATGACTGTAGACTTTTTCTTTCTTAAAAGTTCCAGTGTGAACAGCTAATTGGCAGCCACCTATTAATTGTCTACTCAAAGCCAAAGGGCCAGCTGGCAGGATTTCTCATCTCTCTCTCCCAGGGTTCCTAGAGGAATTCTGGGTATGGTACAAACAGTGTTTTACAGCAGCAATTAGTTTATTCCTAGGGCAAAGTACAAATAGAAGTGGGTATGTATATGCAGCAAAAGCTTGTTTCCCATTCCACTGTGACTGAGGAAATGACAACCAGTTGGCAGTGGGCCATGTAAATAAAAAGCACCAGCTGGAAAACTGGATTATTTTTGTCCCACATGGCAAAAGGTATGTTGGATGACAAGAAAATATGTTACTGGGTACTAAGCAATCTATTCCTTCATGTTTATTTAACCCACCAATTATAAATTAGTTCATAAATAAAAGTAAGACACCTTGTCATTATACAGAAGGTACTTGGATGATCTGACACCAGATTATCCAGAATGATCATAGTGGTGACATAAAACTGATTACAACTAACTACTTTTTCAAACATTTTATGAAATCTCAGCTTCGTATTAATATCTCTGTGAACATTTCTCAAGTACTCTTTATTATTTGGTGGAAATGTTTCGACTTGTTGTCTTCTTAAGAATTTTTCGAAAATAATTAACTTACTTCCATTTTCTTTCCTTTCAATAGTGTTCTGTCTTACAGATGGAGCATCAAAAATCTTAAAGAAAAATGAATCAATTACTTCAGTGCAGAGGAAATAGATTATTAAAATTTAAGGTTATGATTAATATCTATTTGGAAAAACCCTATCTAGATACACCTCTGATATGTCATTTCTTAACAGAGTGAAAATATTTTATTTCATGAAAATCTTATCTTTTTGTTTTCTTCTTCATTAGATCTTCTGAAAAGAGGTCTCACAGGTGCTGAGCTCAGACTTTATGCAAATTCAGCTGTGAATAGGTCAATTATGATTATCTGATATTGCTACATTTTAACATTGATTTGCAATACCATTAATTTAGTCTGTCCTGATGACATTAAAATGTCAAATAGACACATCTGCTTTTTAGATTTTAAGTATTTCATGTCAGTATTTACTTGAGATTGTGCTAGTGGCAGCCCTAAAAGGTGAGTGTACTTTTCTATTACATGTTGCATTTAAAGTAGAAGTAAAGAATTATATATTAGGGTATAAAATGAACCATTTTCTTTAGTAAGAATGTTACAAACTGGAACAATGGCATTTTGAGGAGACTTAATTCTGGCTAGTATTGAAGATGACATATTGTCATAGACAGTATTGGGCACAGAATGAAGAGAAGCAGAGGCTCTTTGGGAAATAATAAAATGACGTCAAGGATCTCATTCAGTTCTCTCCAATTACTCATAAAGGTGGTATATTCTATGATGCTTTCTTCACATTTTGCAACTTTTTTTTGTATGAACATTTATCTCGAACTTGCAATAATCCGCCTTTTTACACAATATTTATACATACAATCCTCAATATTTAGAAATTAATTAGATAACACAATGTTTCACATTTACTAAAGCCCAGGTCTTCCACTAGTTTGCACATAGTGGTTTACTTTAGCTGATAGTGTTATCTAAATCTGTTTACATTATCTAGTAGCTAAAAATATCTAGAAATGTGCAAAACAGCATGCACCCCTTGAAAAGCTAACACTTTATAGCCATGTGATTACAGTAACTTTAATTGTTTTGAAGATTAGTAGCATGAGATCTCAGTGGTCTGGTAGACCTGACTCATTAGCACACAGACACTACTAAGCGGAAGTGAAATACAAAAAGGCACACATTTATATCTTGAAAATGCCAGGTTTTCTAACTTTTGAGCAATATTTTCTTTTCCCTAAATATAACTGAAGAGATATAACAGTATCTGTTTTATTCCATTTCTGTTTAATCTCAATTAATTAAATGAATAAGACTAGTTTGTTCACTGTTCTTTGGCGTTTTTATTATTTATTTGTTTGTTTTAAAGCTAAAATATTATTATCATGATATTGTTCAAATGAGATCCTGAGCAGAATGTACTAATTCAGCTTTTAAATCAATAAGATTTTATTCAAACAATTGTAAGCTGCAGCCATGACATACTGATTACCTAAGTCTTTCCCATGTAACTTTTTGAGTTTTTAGTTGCCTTCTTGATCCATCTTCCAGAAACTATTTTTGAGAATCCTTTTATCACAATTTACTCTTACTAGCACACTAAATCTTGCCTTTGACTAGAAATAGTTTTGTGATTTGGCATGGTATATGAGCAGAGACACACTCAGGAAAATTTTTTGGTTTAATTTTTTAAACAAAGACATATGCCAGTGTTCTAATCACATCTTTTTGCAATATGAAAAAATAATTTTAAAAAGGTGCAATCTTTTAACCGTAAATTACTAACTTGAAGATCTACCTATTTAATGGTTATTCTGTGATCACAGGATTTATTCGCCATTATTGCACAGCTATTATACACTCGCTCCATTGCCATGGCACAAGAAATGTCACAGAATTCCTTTCTAAAATGGAGTTTAACTAATAATATACAAGATTTATAAACAGCTACTAAACAGCTATTGTGTCTCGTAAGACATAATAAATATAATGAAACCAAATTACATTAGATAAATTATTTTTACAAGATGACTCTGTGCTCACAGTGCATAATAAAAGATGTACGTCAAGCACAGATTTTACTCTCTTTACCTTTGATATCTGCATTCATATCTTTAGAAACACAAGATAAAGTGCTACTCTGCTTAACTCCCACGTATTCCAAAAATTTGATTTGTTTTGGTACAACATGTTGGTATTTAGCATTTTAACTGTTAATAATAAAAATGATACAAGATGGTACACTGAAATTTCTAATAGAATGCTTATCTCTGCCTTTGCAGGTAAAACGTTTAATGTTAAGTCGTAGATAGACTGAGCTCATTCAGGTTCAAAATTGTACTGAGTATATCTGCTGAAAAAAATAAATTAAGGAGCAGCTAAAATACAGATGTAAAACAACAAGGACAAACAAATCTTTCCTTTTTATTATTACTGTTTTGTTGGTCTATTATACCAATATGTTTTCATTAGGAAGCACCAACTGAATAACAATTTACGTATGAAACCCTGGGAATGTTGTTATAATTAATGGAAGGGGGAAAACCTATAGAAGGGAGTGTGTCAGACCAAAATATCCTAGAATACCTTTAGATATATTTTCAGATATGTTCTTACTCTTTTAATTTCCAAGGCAGAATTATTGTTGCCTTCCTCTCTATATATTTTTATAAGATAACAGAAAAATGGTCACCATATCGTTGAAGTATCCAGGTGGAAAAATTTTCATCAGTGTGCATGATCTGCTGACTGACTAATATTCAAAAGAAGTAAAGCACTGCAAATATTTATAGTAACATGATTGGTTTTGGTGGAGGATTAGGGGTGTTTTGTTGTTGTTTTGTTTGGGTTTTTTGTCGGGGTTTGGGTTCAGGTTTTGGAGGGGGTTTTTGGCTATCTTATCTTTTTTACTTATTTCAGGGGAAAAAGAATTCCTGACATTAATTGATGAGGAGAAAGCACTTTCTGAGATTCTTTGACCATTAATGTTCTATTCTGCGGTCAATAAACTATGCAGTTAATAACTGAGAGTGTCCCTTTTCACTCAGAAAGGTAAAAAGTAGAATTTTAAAATAAGTGGATAGGCTAAAACCATTCTCTTCAAACCTGTACCTTTACTTCTCCTATGATTTTCTTTGTCTTAAAAATATCATTGTTTTTTCCAATGAGCAAAAATTTACTGCCTGCAGAATAAATCTATGAGCAAAATCATGGAGTCAGATTTGTAGTTCTCACTTTCATTTTCAATAACTCCAAGAAATTATTTTTGTTTCCTAATGCACTATGTTGCAATAAGGATGCATCAGATTTTAATACCAGGAACGCACTTCATTCAAGAGATGTGTTCTTTTAAACTATAATCTAGTAATATAGCATTATTTTAGGTTATCTACAACTACATCAGGATAAAGATGATTTATCACAAAGTTTCTGTTTTCCAACAGAAACCTTCCACTTGCACGGTCTTTCTGACACCCTTGTTTCTGACAGAGTACCTCATTTCATCTCATGCTTCAGGTAGGTCCTCTTTAAACATATTATGTTGAGGTGATTAGTCTTTACCCTACTAAGACAGATAAGCACACCTAGAGAATGAAAAAAACCAGCTACCAGGATAACCAGAATGTGCACACTAACCTCAGACCTCTCCTGCTTTCAGGACTCCCTTGCTTTGCAGCTATGGAGCCTATCTACAGCTCCACCCTTTACTGATCTTTCCCAGGTACCAGTACCTATCAAATTAGGTAGGGATTAGAGCTTCAGTTCTCATGAAGGAATGCACTAATAACCATAGATGACACTAAATGAAATACACAGGCATTTGATAAACACACTAAATTACATGTGTTTTGGTTTCCCTTGAAAGAAAACAGTAGAAAGAAAACAGTAGTAATTTAGTGACTGACTAGAAACTACCACTATATCTTGAAGAATCTGATCAAAACAAGCAACTAAAATTGAAGCTATATTTGATTTTCATAATTCGTGCTGAAAGCCTGACTTTCTCAGGGACATCTGAGTAACATGATTTGATCCCTTACTATAGCTAATGATACCAAGGTTTTAAGGATCATTGGTTTTACTGCATCTAGAATTACTGTTGTTTATATTTGCTTGTAACAGCCAACAACTTGACAGAACATTAATAATGTCACAGAAATTAGCTGCAGCTAAAATCTCAAATCCAAATGGCTTGGAGTTTGGCTTTGTTAGATTATTTATCATTGATCTGAATTTTCAGACTCAGAGTTTTAGCTCAGTGTCTAGCTATTTCTTGACATCGTTTAGTGGGCTGATAAATATTCATTGCAGGAGGAAGAAATTCACTGACAAAATCCCTCAAGATCATGTATTTAAAAAGACTGAAAGTGTTAACTGAGGAAATATATGACAACATGCTAGCAGTAAGTTTACCATAACTAGTTCCCATTTTGTTTCCACAGTCAGCTACCTCTGAACTAAGAAGATATATTATAAAAAATAGCATCTGATTACAGTATGTTTATGATAATATGTTTTGAAACATCATCATTTTACTTTTTCTCTCTTCCAGCTTCATACTCTGGACATGAGAGCTTTTAATGCTATAGTTCATAAAGCTTGTTTCATAATGCTCAGCAGGTATCGAAAAACATATACCATAAATATTCTGAGCCATCAAGCTAGAAGGGCTGTGCAATGAGATAAGAGATTTTTTAAAACTGTGCTATTACTATAAAAGCAGATAAATGCTGAGGTTGGGAAAATTTTTTCAAGGATTCTTTGCAGAATAAGTGAGGAACACGAACAGCACAGGATAAGTACTTAAACAATCTAAGATTAACACCAGTTGAAGATGGCTAACCTGCAAACATAATTGCTTGCAAAAAAAATTGGAAGTATTACAATTCTTTATATTTTTAAATTCCTCAATCTTTCTGTAAGCATCTGTTTAATATCACTTATGCTAGGCATGCAGAAAGCTCTGTGTTAATGCCACAACCTAGTTTCCTCCGCAAGGTATTTCTGGTTCCTTCTTTTTCCTTTGATGGTTAGAAGAAAAAATTTCATTTAATTTAATCTTAATCATTTCAAGAGTGCACCAGGAACCGAGAGATATTATGAATACATTTGAGAGATTCTCGGTAGATAAACTAGATAGACTATTTAATTGACATGTGTGAAAAGAGAGAGAGAAAGAAAGAAAGGAAAAAAGAAAGGAAGAAAGAAAGGAAGAAAGGAAGAAAGGAAGAAAGGAAGAAAGGAAGGAAGGAAGGAAGGAAGGAAGGAAGGAAGAAAGAAAGAAAGAAAGAAAAAGAAAGAAAGAAAGAAAGAAAGACAAAATAAAATGTTCTGAAGAGAAAATAGGACTGGAAAAAACTGATGCTAAAAAAAAAATTTGTTTGCATAAACGTCACACAGAAAAGACACAAGTCTTCTTACTCTATTCAGGAATACATAGGAATGCAGATAAATCCATCTTCAGTTTGCAAAAGAGGGTTCTTTTCATACTTATGTGCAAATGAATTATTTACTTACAATTATCTATTTTTGCAACCCCAAGAAGTACAAACATAAGCGTATATATTTGTTTCCTATATATATATATATATTCATACATATATATGAATACACATTCCCATTTCAAATGTAGCAGGGAGATAAACTGAGTGATCAGAACTGTGCCTCTCTGCATATGCTTACTCAGCAGCCAGATTGTAATCTATAGCTAAGAAAATGTATTTAACCACACTGAATTAAACAGCAACCCTTGCACTGCATTTTTTTAATTTCAATCCCAATGAATACATTGAGCCTCAGCATACAAGATGGCCAAGACTTTTCATCATGGAGGAGCTGGTTTCAGTGCAATATACTGATTCATGAACAGAAACTGTTCTGAAGCACATGTTGGTCTTATAACCAACCTGTAGGAAAGGTTTCTTAGATTCCAGATGTAAGTGAACAAAAGCATGTAATAGTGGAAAACTTGTGGATTAGGGTGCTTCTCTGGAGTACTTAGTATTCCAGTGGTACATTACTACTGATAGATTCCCTCTTTTTAAATTTGTATTCACTAATTCACGGTGGAAACTTTCCCAAAGTTTTCAATGTTTTCTAAACCTGAAACATAATTTCATTATTAAAAATATTCAAACTAATATGTGCTTGGAGACATGCTTTCTGTTGGGCAATGCTACTAAGGCATGAGCATCCCTTGGTCCATATTTATACGCAGAACAGAATGACTTCTCCACTGATGTAGAGGAAGTGGATGAGATTAAAATGTTTTATTACTTTTTAAAAAGTGTGTATACCTTGGGGGCCGGGGAAGAGGGGTCAGACAGATAGTCTTTTGCCTGCTTTCTAGAGGTACTTTCTTTCCCTTCTTTCATGTAGCAGCTTTAATCATTTTAATCTTGGGCATTTAACCATAGCTTTACTTCACTGGAAGATCTTTGCAGTAAGACAGCACACTGTGGGAAATGCTGTAGTGAAAAACATTACCACCCACTTGTGAATCATGTTGGTTTGTCTAGTAAAAAGTTGCCTTCTTCTCCACCTGGCCTCATTAAGAACAGTAACATTGCATTGACTTCAGAGTACATTAGATCTGAAAGAAAATAAGATCTGAAATAAAATGAGAAAAATCAGTGAAAGAAAACAAGCCAAGGAAAAGTGAATATTCCACTCAATATTATACTTGGACATTTCTCATAATAAAGAGACAGTGTCTTAAAGATCATTTAGTCCTAAATCCCACTGTCATGGGAAGGGACATTGCCCACTAGACCGGGCTGCTCAAGGTCTTATCCAACCTGGCCTTGAACACTGCCAGGGACTGGGCATCCACAACCTCCCTGAGCAACCTGTTCCATTGTCTCACCACTCTCAGAGTAAAGAGTTTCTTCCTAATATTAAGCCTAAATTTTCCCTCTTTCGGTTTGAACCCATTACTCCTTGTCCTCTCACAAGGTTCAGTTACAAGGTTCCTGATGAAGAGTCCCCCTCCAGTTTCCCTCCAGTCCCTCTTCAGATACTGGAAGGTGGCTGTGTGTTCTCTCCACAATATCTGTAATATAAGCATGCATAATACATCCCTTTAAATCATATGCCTTGGGATGTATGTAGGTGAAATTTGGAATGGTAGCTGATAGAAATAGCTGTTGTGCTATTTCAACATTTACGATATGCAGACTCATTTGTCAGTGAAAAGCAGCATTATTTCACATTAGAAATATTACCAAATCAAATTATAGTACCCCTTTTCTTCATGAAAGTTGTTAGGCTGATACAGGTTCAGTAAAATCATTCACAAATACTTTCTCTATTGCCTATTTTAAGGGTATGGATTTGTCTCATTCCTTAAATTGTAAACGTGACTGGGATAGTAATACCTTTAAAACAGAAAAAAAATTTAAGTAATAAATAAAAAAATTGTGAATCATTTTACTAAAACTCCAGTCTGATACTTATAACCCAAAATATCTGTTCTACTGGCTGAGTGAGGAATGGGTTTTACTTCTGCTTAGAGGCCTAATAAAGGCAGCCTAAGAAAAAAACCCAGTCAGATCCTATAATGAAATTTACATTTTAATGAAACTATGAGCACATTATTTTTCCTATCATTAATAACCTTCCTTTTAATGAATTAAAAATCAAGGTCATGCAACAAAAAACCTCTTCACAAATCATTTCCTTCTGCTTGCATTGCAGAAACAAAACTAAAGTAAACATGCAACTTTTTTTCTTCATATGCATTTTTCATTATCTTAAGTTTTTAGTTACAGACTAAATATTCTGGTCTTAATCCTTGCAAAACCGTTCTAGAAGAAAATGAAAATCAGGAAGAAAACCATCGTAAATATCCACTTTAAGATTATTCTTTACTCCTTGTCCTCCTGTTTGTACCAGTCTCAAGGTTAGAAGTGAAATACCATCTGATGTGGGATGTCCTCTAATGTCCTGCCCAGTATGGGTGCCTTTAAAGCAAATCTAACCTCAGCAGGCCCTCACTCAGCCCTTTCAAACTGTTTTTTTTTCTGTTTCTTAAGAAACATTTCTATTTCGATTTACATTTCAAGACAGTAATATTGAATCTTTTAGGAGTTACAAAGCATTTACAAAGATAAATTTAGGCAGTTACTCACAATTGCAAATGTGGAGCAAACAGAGCTTGAAGAGCTATTGCAAAAATTAAAACAGTAGAAAAACATCTATGAAATTTAGAAAAGTAAGCACGTTCATGCTTTGAAGTGTGTAGTTTCACAATTGCTCAACTGCATATTAATATATAGAGTTAAAACCAGTAAGAACCTTATATCTATCTGGTCAAAGATGTCCGTCACTTCTTCCATATGTAACAGCAAAGTTTCTAATTGTTGAGTCCACTCTTTTTTCAAATTCAATTTGTATTCCATTACTATTTTCAACACAAATGCTGAAACATTCCATGCAAGGAACCTATGAAAAATTTCGAGAAGTGTATTTTGCAATACTTTAGGATAATAGTTCAAAATTACATATCTTTACCTGCGAGTAGCGAGTAGTGTAGATTTTACTATAGTCATAAGCAGGAAAAAATTCCAACTATGACTGATTATTATGACTTAGCACCTTTCAGGTAGCTGACAAGTGGTAGCCTAGATATCAGTGAAAACGAAAGCTTTCACCCTATTCTCTCATTAAACTCAGCAGAACTGGAAAAGCTTTCAAATGCGCAGGCAAACTTAGATGAATTAATTTTTCAACCAGATATTGCCCAAACACCTGCCAGAGCTCAGAGACAGTTTTAGAAGATTTGAGCTTTTCATGACGGATTTCAAAAATGAAGTATTCCTGGCCATATGAAGTCTCCTGCTGTTGTCACTAACACAATAGCAGAATTTTGTATTTAGAAAAACTGCAATTTAAGTTAAATATCAAAGTGAGATTGCATGGAAAACAGGTGTCTGACAGCTCTGAAAGAAACTCTAGAAGGAGGAACCTGAGAGCAAGTTTTCATCATGTTTATTTAGACAGAAGTTTATCTTTGTGTCTTGGTTTGTTACTGGTGCACGACAGCCTTACATTCTGTGCTGTTCATTTAAGGTCTTAGAAAAGGTTTGAATTTTACATATCCTTTGGAAATCATGATGAAAACATTTTACAGAATTGCGAAAAAAACCCCAAGAGCTTTGAGATCAGTCATTGTCCTTGGCTGATTTCTACATCTCTTGAACCTATTAAATGCCTAATTAATATATTCGAGTAACACGGGTTAGAGCTCTCAACTTTTAGCTCATAATGCTGGAATTTCTGCTAAACCTGCTAATCATTCTTTCTTGTATGAGACAGTTTTCCTTAACCTGAAAAAAACAGCTGTCATTTCTTATCATAGTTTTTAACTCTTCCCTTCGAGAGTTCAAGCTCTTTTCAAATAAAGTTGATGTCATCAAGTGATTTTATTACAGAGAATTTATTGTATTTTAGAAAACAATCAAAGTAAATGTCAGCTTACTTTTATATAAAATAAGAATCTATGGTTTTCTTCTGATCATGATGGCCCTTTATAACCCCAGATCATTGGTCATACCGTTACCAGGTGTCCGTATGAAGTTTATTATGTGAGAGTAAATACTCAGAATTAGTTACATAAATCCATGTTGTTTTGGTGTTATATATCTACAATAAAAACATACTACATAATTTAATCAAACCTGATAGATACCAGTTTATTTTAGCTGAGAAGTTCAACCTAAAAGAAAATCTTTCTTTTGCTGTTAGCTTGTCCATTTTTAATTTCTGTTGTTTAACAATGTGTCCCTTTAAAATACTTCAGACATTAGCTCTTCTGCAGGCCCACACACACTATCAGCTTTTGGTTGGAATGTGAACTCAGACTACGCTGTATGAACAATTTAATTCCACTTTATGTTCACTATTGTACCAGTGTCTGTCTGTCATCAAAGAGTTTATATTGTGATACATCTTAATCAGAAAACTTTAAACTCCTGCGGGTGCGATAAAACACGGTAACGTGGAAATCATCCCACTAATAATGTATATCCTTCCATAGATTAGTTCACAGTCTGTCGCATATAGAGATGTTTAAACACTTTTAATGGACTGTCACTTTAAAAAAAAAATCTAAGTGAGAAATCTCAGGGAGTTCTTTTAAAGCATTCAATTTTACTACCTTGTGTGATTGCATAGATGGACCTTTCAGTCCTGGAGACTTTCTGGATGAAAAAAATAATTAGAGATTTAAAACTGAAAAAACAGGTCAATCAAGAAAAATCAAGTAAGACATATGAATGACTGAGCAGTCACATCCTTTTCAGAAGACTTTGAGCTGCGGTTGCTTAGATTGCAACTACTAGGGGCAAGTATCAAATACACATTTCTTGAGCATATTCTTCAGTCTTGCACTTTTGGCCTGACACAAGAAACTCAACCAGAGGAGATCCCTTTTAGGCACAGCATAGACAATGTCATCTAAATGATGATACTTTTCAAATGCAGAACAGAAGGAAGATTAGCATCAGTTTTTCTTCTTTTCATGTGTTACTTTTACAGATTTATAATTTACACCAAGCTTCTTTTTTCTTACTTCTAATACTATTGTAAAGGAACTAATGTTTTTTATGCCACTGCCTTGCTATTTCATTAAATATCTCTTGAACTGCTAATGCATATATACATATACATACATACACACACATGAATGTCTTAATTGTCAACACTTCTCTACTCTCTTGTTAAAACAACAGCTTCCTCTTCATCTTCTTTTATTTTGTTTTGCTTTTTACCTATGGAATTGTGGCTTTTTAAATGTCCAACAGATATCCTGAGAGATTTCCCAGTAATGTGTTTTCTTCCCCAAAATTTATTTTTATCAGAGCAAGTTACAGTATTTCATTGCTTGAATCTTAAAAGAGAGATTAGCAAAACTATTAAGGTAAAAGAAAGACAAAGAATGCTGGCCAAAAGATTTTATTAATATTTTTCATTACAGTTCCTGAAATCTTTATGCAATGATGTATACTGGTTTACTGTGAATTGTTCCAACTCTGTTATGCAGAAAGCTTAAAAATTCGATGTGTACAATGCATATTTTTCTGGGAAGTATTTTTTGGGTAGAATTTATAGGCTAGTTGAGATGGATTATAGCCTAAACAGTGATCTTCATGGAAATCTGCTCTTTTCAGTTCAAATAAACATTTTCTTAATATATATCTTCTATCCTAACAATCAAAAAAATTCTTCATGCCTTCAAGCTGTGAAATAATAGTAATTAACTTGACTAATTGTTATAAGGTCTTTTTCACATCTAGGCACCCATCCCATATTTTGTGGATTCTATACTGTATTTTCAATTCACTATGCAAGGTCTTGGCTTCAATTTTTCTGTATAGATACTGGCAAGAGTATAAGATACATAACATGATTCATTTGTAAAGGAAGAAAGGTTTCACCTCGTGAAATAAATTTTTCAACGGATCAGAACCACCAGACTAGTTTAAGTCACTGGTAGATACAATAGAATCAACAATTTTCTTCATGTTACAGCTGATGAAACCAGCAATGAGAATATTTTGATTTTCAAAGAGATAATAAACAAAAGTGAAGTGAGAAGCATAAGTTAATTTTGAATTTTTGTCATGCAAAAATTTTTGTCATGCACATTTCCCCAAGTTATATTAATTTGTTTCGATTGTAGTCAGAAGTCAGTTCTGTATATGCATATGTATTCACACTCCAAAATCTTCATTTCACTTATCTCTGTGCCATTTCAGAATTACGTCATGTTTACATCATTTATGTCTGTGTGGAACATTAGTACTTCATTTATGTATAACTCATACATAGAGAGACTAAAATATGCTTTTGAAACTCATTAAAATATATACGTTGAACTGTTATACTTCATTTTAGTAAACTCAAGTATTTAGGCATGTTATGTTCCCATATTGAAAGAAAAACAAACCCAAGACTGCATGCTGAGATAGAAGAGTTGTCAGGGTTTATTTTAGACAGTCTATACGGAAAGAAAGCCAATTTGAAGAAGGAAGTTATGAGGAAGCAAGGAGGGAGCAGAGTTTCAGAAACGCCTGAGCGGAACAGCTGTACAGCCAACTCTTTGGCCTTGGAAAAATCCATGAGTGACTTTTGGGACAGCAGTACTGCCTGAAAAAGCAGTATGTCTGAGAATAGGCAAATAGTCTCCAGCTGTTTCGTTCTTTTCCTGTTCATTAGTGTATGTCTTCTTGGCAGGATAAAAATCGTATCATACTCAGTCTGTCACGTCCTTCTGATACCAGGTAGAATGTCCTCATTTCAGCTCGTGACTTGGATAAATCTGATCCAAAGTACTTTCTGAAAAAAAAAAAAAGCTATCTAAAGACATGCTTCTGTAATATTTTTCAGATCACAAAGTATAAAGTAAGACTCAAGTATTTCTGCTTTTGTTATCCTTTCAGCTACTTTTGGCAACATAATCAAGCATATATGAAAATAATCTTTTTTCTCCAAGTTAAACTTATATAATGAACACTTAATTTGTGGTTACTTTTTAACTCTAATACATCCTCTCCCCTTCCTTTTGCTCTGTTTCGTATGGATACTGGAACTTTCCACTAGGCGTGGCAGTTCCCTATTCACCTTCTCTATGCCATTCATTCTTGAGGAAGTTTTATCAGATAATTGAGCTACCATTGCGAAAAACCATTGTATTTAGCCTGCTTCGTATGGAAATTCTCCTACCTTTCTCATTATTGCTGTCATACTTCTTTTAGCCTTTTCTAGTTTTACTAGATCCTTTCTAGCCAAAAATTCATGCAATAGTCAAGGTGTGGATATATTACAGTTATAAACAGTATTGTAATGAAGCTAGTCAACCACAATAAAAAGGATAACAAGGAAGTCAGCCTTTTCTACTTAAATATGTATGGCATACTTGAAAAGAACAGAGGAGTGTAGTATGACAAAGTTATAAATTTATCATTTGGAGAAAATGTGGCTCCAAGAGAAACAGATAAAACAAGTGAATAGCAGTCATGTAGTTTTTGCTTGTTTATTTATGACTGCTGCATGTCAGACTTAGCTGATGAAATATTTGAGATTATTCAGTTTCACCTAAAAATCAAGTGAACATATTTGAGTGCTCATTATTAAAGTTGGTCAGCATCTTAAATTTTTTTTAAATTTCTTTTGACAGAAAAATACTTATTTCAAAATCAGGTCTTAAAGAAGAGATATATCATCCTTTGGACTGAATTTCTGAACAAGACTGCAACGACAGAAAAGCAGAAACCTTCTTAGCTCAGTTGCTAGGACTTTCATCAGTGATCCACTGCCAGATCCAGCTTCCTATCTAAATTAATTAATCCTTTCTATGGGTAACCTTGAGCAGAGGTCTGGCCACACTGTATGCTGGAATATCCTCAGATGTGGAACTAGGACCAAAAGCTGATTCATAACCATATTTTGCAGCACACACTAAGAACATAATTAAATTTTGAGTGATTGATAAGTCTCAACATTTTCAGGATTTTTTTTTTTTTCAGAATTTTTCTCTTTTAGATGTCCTTGCCTAAGTATTGCTGATAATGTACAAGGAAACTGTAATGTCCCAGTGCCAGCTACAGCGAGCAGAGACAGTGCACTGAATTCAGATTGTTAGTAAAAGTAATATGCATATTCATTTTAAGCTTCACAATCACCTTGGTTTTCTCTCTACTTAAAAATAAATTTTACAGTGCAGGTTAGAGACAGCCATTTCCTTGTCTGGAGATTTGTACTCTAATGATCAGTAGCTATATTGTACTCTAGCTGATGTTTGGGCAACACAATTTCCTTTTGTTTGGCAATCCACACACTTCTCTGAGGACAGGTGGCAGGCACTGGAATAGCTTGTAGACATATGGAATTTAATTTTTTATTTGTCTAAGCCTGATGTATTGGTAAATTCCACATATTATGAAAATCCTATAATTAGGTTGATTTTCCTTAAAAACAAAAAAAGCAAAAAGTACAAGGATAATAACATTCTCTTTCTAAAGCTAGGCTCTGTTTTTTTGAATAGATCAAGTCATTCTGTAAGAAATATCATTTTTCTTTTATAGAATGAAATGCCAATTTTTTGAAGATATGGCTGTCATGAATCCACACAACTGACAGTTTCTAGGACAATTTATGTCAGTTACAGTGGCAAGACTGAAAGCTTGTATTATTTGTAATCAAGCAGAATACTATTTGTCTTAGAAAGACATCTTCAACTGCACGCTAATAACAGACAGCAACAAACACAAGTCACTTCCTGGCACACTGGTAGAGCTGCTATGCCTTTACTTATTTGCACATTTTCCCACCATTTAAAGGTTATATCCTAAAGGGACTCTTAAATGAATATAGTAAATATTTTCAGAAATGCTGACAAGTCTTGCATAATCACACAAAGAGAAACAACCCACAAACAAACCCAAGCAAACAAAGCCATAAGAGGAATGGGATGTTTTTCACTGCATTTGGCTTTCCAGCATTATTGGAGAAAGCAGTTTAATTTTGCTTTTGCTGTTTTTAAGGAAAAGTGTCTGACATTAGAATTTTTTAAACAAAAAAAAGAAGAAAAAAAGGAAAATGAAGACAGTATTTATCATGTTTTGAGTCACTTTATATCTCATTTGATCTACCACCTGTAGCTCTGACCTTTACTTGTTTTGATTACTCAGAGCTTGTGTTTTTGGCAGTCATACTTTGCCTGGTGACAAGCATTATCAGCTTCTCACCTAGTGCTGGTTGGAACACCTGAGACATCAGAGAATTTTCACAACTTCAGAGGCAAACAAGGAGCAAAAGAGAGCAAAAGCACCAAATTGCCTGAAATACTTGAGTGCTTAGTTTGTAGAAGAAAAATGGTTTACAGTGTTAGGATAGATTGTTGTGAACATAAGGATGAAGTGAAGTAGCTAAAAAGTCATCCTGATTCATTTGGAACATACTCAAATAATTTCTCAGCCACCAACAGAGCACCACTTGGAAAATCTACAGAAGAGAGTAAATCTTGAGGAATACGTATACTATTATTATTAAACCCATTACTGATCTGTCCTGCTATGGTAAGGACATGTTTTCTTCCAAAATATTTAACTGCCTAATCTCATGTAAATCTGAAGTGGCCAAGCATGTTAAGAAGCCCAGTGGTATCCTGGGCTGTATTTGTAAGACCTCTGACAGCAGGTCAAGGGAGGTGATCTTGCCCGTATATTCAGCCCAGGGAAGGCCACAGCTGGAGTGCTGTGTCTAGTTCTGGGCTTTCCAGTACAAGAGAGACATGGAACTCCTCTAGAGGGTCCAGTGGAAAGCGACAAAAATTATTAAGGGGCCGGAACATCTCTCTTATGAGGAAAGGCTGAGGGAGCTGGGCCTCTTCAGCATCAAAAGAGACAACAGAGTGGGGGTATCATCGGTGCCTATCAGTATCTGAAGAGAGGGTGTAAAGAGGACGGAGCCAGGCTCTGCTCAGTGGTGCTGAGCAACAGGAGGAGAGGGAACCGGCAGAAACTGATGCACAGGTAATTCCACCCAAATGTATGGAACTTCTGTGCTGCGTTAGTGACTAAGCACTGGAACAGATTGTGCAGTGGAGCCTCCCTCTCTGTAGATATTCAGGAACCATCTGTGTGCAAACCTACGCAATATGTCCTGGGATGACCCTGTTGATCAACGGGGAGATTGGACCAGTTGACCCTCCCAGTGGTCATTTCCATCTTTAACTATTCTTTGATTCTGTGAAGACTTCTGAAACATCACTTAAGCAGAAAAAGTGGACAGGATTATAACAATATCCATTGCTATCATAATTTCAAGAAAAAATTTTAGAATCCAAGTGGTATTAGCATACTTCAATACACTAACATTTTCAGTGATAAAAGTTCTTGCTAATGTAAATCTTAGAGACAAATCTGTGAATTTCATCTCCTATCCATAACATCTTCAGCTTTTAAATTAAACTATTAATTTGTACTCAAGTGGTTTTAAGGGGAAGCAGTTATATTTCTATTTATAATACAATATCAAAAACACAGTCTAAGAAAAGAATGCAATCTATTTAATTTATAACATGTACATATACATAGACACAATACAAATATACATCTGTTTCAGATGTCTGTTTTCCACATATAACGCATAAAATGCAAGAGAATCATGACTGTTTAGTCAAAATGTATTTTAACTCTCTGCATTTAAGCCTGAAATATATCTCTGCATAAATAAGACAATCTCTTTAGCCACAGTGATAAACAGAGAATCACAGAATTGTTGGGGTTTGAAGGGACCTTTGGAGATCATCTAGTTCAACCTTCCTCCTAAAGCAGGTTCACTTAAAGCAGGTTGCACAGGACCACATCCAGATGGAGTTCGGATATCTTCTGAGAGGAGCCTCCACAACCTCTCTGGGCAGTCTGTTCCAGTGCTCTCCCCTATTCAAAAGAAGGAAGCTTTTCCTGATATAGAGATCAAACTTCACCTTTTTATCGGTGGCCCCTTATCCTCTTGCTGGGCACCGCTGAAAAGAGTCTGGCCCCATCTTCTTGACATCCACCCCTAAGTTATTTGTATGCATTGTTAAGAATTTCTCTGTTTCCTCTTCTCCAGACTAATCCACTACAGGTTTTGTGATACAAGACCTATTATATTTTTGTGTCTTGCAATGTCTTATTAAAAAATTCTATAATTATTTCATTAGGTAATAAAGCTTAACAACCTGTTAAGTAATTGTCAGCTAATGACTGGATAAATAATAGTTTTTAAGAAGACTGGCATTTTATTCCAACCATATTCTAATAACTCATGCCACTAATAATTTACTTTGAAGACACACATAAACTACATCATTTGTTCTTCGTTCTTCATTAAACCTTCTTTTTAAACTCAAAATTTTGGTGAAGATGGTGAACCGACCAAACTAGTTTAGTTCCAGGAATACTACTGAAATGAAAGACCTGTTTTATAAACCTTATTTCACAGAATCATAGAATGGTTTTGGGTTGGCAAGGACCTTAAAGATCATGTAGTTTGAACCCTGTGCTGTGGGCAGAGACACCTCTCACTGAACCAGGTTGCTCAGAGCTCCATCTAACCTGGCCTTGAACACTTCCAGGGATGGGGCATTCACAACTTCTCTGACCAACCTGTTCCTGCACCTCACCACCAATCATGGTAAAGAATATTTTTTTACTTCCTTTCAGTTTAAAGCCATTATCCTTTGTCCCATCACTATAGGTTCCTGTCAAAAGTCTCTCTCCATTTTTCTTGTAGGCTCCTTTCAGGTACCAGAAGGCCACATTTAGGTCACCCCAAAGCCTTCTCTTCTCCAGCCTGAGCAATCTTGATTCTCTTAGCGTTTCCTCATGGGACAGTTGATCTATCCCTCTGATCAACTTGGTGGTCTTCCTCTGGACATATAACAACAGTCGATATCCTTTGTGTGCTGGAAAAATTGCCATAGTTCTACAACAAAAGTTAAAGAAAGTAACTCAGGCAAAACCCAGCTTCTCATTACCAACACTGAGACATTGGAGGTTTCTTTTGTGGAGCATTCAAAATGCTGTGAAAATTGACTGCAACGTAATTGCAATGTAATTGCATTTTTTAATAGAAATATATTTAGTAGTTTTACATTGTTACCATTATCAGTTCGTGATGTTTTTGGGTCTTTTTTTTTTAATGTGGCTGGAATAGTTTTATAACTGTGGAACAACTTTGAGGCTGCATATTGTTGAGAATGAGTGATTAGGCCACTTAAGGAATCACAGTCAAAGGCATTAGCAAAAGCAGGTTTTAATAAAAAGTTGTGAAAGCATGACTTAACAAAGTACATACAAAGGAAAATTGGATCAGAATCAATTAAAAATTATTTGTGTGGATACTGAGGATATGAAGGATAACAGAGCAAAGGATAAAAGAGGTGCTCAGTGAAATGCACCACGAAACAAGCTATAACATTGAAAGTCCTTGTTTTCACGTATTCTTAGTAAAAAGATGATTCTCCAGTGTGGGAAGGTGGCAGACATACAACATTAGCATCAAGCTCTGCAGTGAACGCTACAGAGTATCATGAAGAAATCATGCACTTTTCAGATACGTGGGGAATAAAGAAGATTACCAACACATCCTTCTGATTCCAGCTATACAAAAGTAACTGCTTATGTGAGTCTTCCTCAGAACTGTCAAAGTCCTTCACGAATGGTACTCTCCAATTTAATATTCCAGTAAAAAGAAAACCACATGCTGTTTCTCTCCCGTGCTTCTGTGGGAGAAAAAAGGCAGAGACCATGGGCTAAAACAAGAACCATTTACTGGAAACAGCAATGAGATAAGAAAACAAAAAGTAACAGCAACAATATTAGTAGTAAAAGCATGCAAAAATAAGGTGATTCATATGCAAAAATACTTGCCATGGACCACAGTCAACAGTGGCCAATGGATTCCCTACCCCACCACACTTTTGTTCCACCCAAAGTTGTGCCCTTCTTCCTAGAAGAGACAGTCTCTTGCTTCCACCCCCTAGCAATGACATAAGTTGGTATAGAATAAAAACCTAGACGTGCCCATGTGGGTCCATGCTCTGCCCGCTCACAACTACCACAAAAAAATGAACCCTCTTCTGGTCAAAACCAGGACAGGGAAATAAATGAAAAAATATAGATTTGTTTCTGTTGGGGATATTTTTGTGAGAAGAAGAAAAACGGTAAAAAATTCATCCCCATTTTTTTCTGATTTTCTTCTGAGCCTCTGTGTTTCAAAAAGTACTTTAGTAAATGTGTTTTTACTGAAATTAAATCAATATCTTTCAGGGATGGATTTCTTTCAGATATCATTCAGTTCTGCAGCTAGATGTTAGGAAGATCCCTTCTCTCATGTGCTGCATTCTCCAGTCCCAGAGGTGTAGGAAAAAAACAAAGGTTCCAAGATCATCCTGAAAACAATACTTTCTCAAACACACTGGAAAAAGAAAAATGCAATTCTTTTGAGCCAAGAATCATAATTTTAGCAATTTTTGGTTTTTTAACCAGAAAGAAGTGCAGTTTGTATGAAGATTTCTTATAGCCTACAGTTTTAAGCCCATTTTTTGTAGAATTTTTCATGTCAGGCCATTGAATAATGAAACAGACAAACTTCATCTTTTTGACGCAAAGAATTTTAACAGACACGTCTAAATAAACTCTAAACAGGTAAAAAAGTATTAATATACAGATTCAATTCTCCAACATTTCATGAAAGGAAAAAAAAAAATTTTTAAATCCATAAGATAAGAGAAAATTGCCAGAAAAATTTTCAGAATATTTCACTTGGGAAAAGGAATGGAAAATTCCAAAAAGCAGTTTTAGAACCCTGTTATTTAGAGTCCCATTATTATTGTTTTTAAATTGGTAGTTAGTTTGATTTCAGCCTGTTCAGTCATCATTGGGCTGAGATCATTCTGGAGCTACATTTGCTCCAGTGTTCCTACTGAGGTAAATAGCTTTAAACCTGTTTCTGTGCACCAATGTTTGGAAATATAGTATTGTATAGCAACAAGCCCGTAGGACTTAAGTAGGTTTGCGTTTTTGCTTCAGTTGATTAAAACGCTAATATTAAGAGTATTTGTAGGACTTGCATTCCAGAGTTAGACCCATACAAGCATAGGAAAAACAACCCAACACCAAAGCCAAGGAACTGAGCAAAATTCTAGACAATTTTTAAGATCAATTTCAGGCCTTTTAAGTCAGCCTTTTTATCTTACGTTATGCATACAAAATTTGGTACTTAAAACCAGAAATTCCTGTAAACCCACATGCTGGTAGTTATTAAGTTACCTGCTAGGGAGCAAGAGCAAGAGGTTGTGTTCTGCAGGGTATCCCTAATAAAGTATTTGTTCTGGGTGTCAAGGTATCAACTATTTCAAATCAGCTCCCTGGCTTTAGTTTTCTCATGGAGTTTAGAAATCTCTGCCAATATTTTGCTCCAGAAAGAGCTGAAACCTTAAGAATTGCAGTCTTTGTGATTTAATAGTTCAAATTTAGAGTAAATGTTTATGATTAATTAGTCTGAGACTTCATTTTCCTCTCACTTGACTTCTATTAGTGTGTTCTGATTACACACCCAGCCTCACAGCCTAAAGGGAGCGCTGGATGAAAAAGTCTATCTTTGTCTATCTGTAAGAGCTTCATTTTACATCAAATAATTAAATGCTAATTGGAAGCTGAAAAGGAACATGTATGAGCACAACTTTTCCAACAGTTATGTCTTTGGTTTGGGAGAAGTAACACTCATTTCTGTGCTAGCATACTTAAGATAAAATACCTCAATATTTCTTAGAGCCAGCATTTGACTGTAAATTTCTCGTCTATCAGCCTACATTCTAAGTCATAAAACTAATTGGGTTTGCTTATTTTCTTTCTCTGAATAATCAACATTTATATGTGTAGTAAGACATCATAAATTTAACTATGTTCAACTTAATTATTCTTGTGGATAAATTTTAAAAGTATTGAAACTCTAACATGACATTGTCTAAGTGGAGGTCCACGACACATTTTTCAGAAGAAGAGAAAAAAGACAAAAAATGTGGATTTTTTTTAGTTACATTTGCACAGGCAGACCTATAAATAATGAAGCTATAACTCTGAACTCATATTTTTAGAATTTCTTATATTGCACTAATTGTTCTCTGTATTCCACCTTCTCTATCTATCCTCACAATAAACTGTCGACACAATTCCTTAAATACACAACACAAATTATTTCTAAATATACCCTTGCAGAAAAATAACTGTTAGATTATTGTAGCATATGTAGTCAAATTTTATTACTCTCCTTTTGCAAACACCTTATTTTCTCCTTGTGTTGGGTCTGGTTAGGGGAAAGGAGGGAATGAAGAAACCTCATTACACTTTTTATAGTCTTATTCTTACTTCTTACTTGGTATGTTGCTGTTTACTCTTACAAAACCAGCACGATTGTAGTGGAGACTGTGATTTCTTATGCAATAATGATCCTTGAAAGATCTGGTTATGACACCAGGGAAGATTCATGATGTATGCCTATGGAGTTCTTTGGAGTGCCTTCACGGGAAGACTCAGTAATTTTTTCACTCCACTGTAGAAGAATCTTTTTCTTCTCTCTTTCCTTATCAGAATTGAACTCTAAGGATAGCTATAACTACATTGCTATATATATTTTTATTTCAACACTTGGAATGTGTAATTATGCTTAGTTTCTGCACAGAAAAGTTATCTTTGAGGAACAAGTGTCTTTTGAATTATAGTTGTACTCTATCAACAGCCAGAATAAGATTTGGTTGAATGCTGATTAGGTCCTAGAGGCTAAAAAGAAGCTAAAAAACCCAAAAAGGTTGAAGTCGGAAACATATTTAAACTTAGAGAAAGTAAGATATATAAATAATAGCAAAGAGGAGCTCCAAATATACTGATGATCAGTCAAAAGGTTGATTTTCCAACAAGTATATGGGTTCTTCATTCTAGTCTATGGCAATGTCTGAATGCCTGTTTCCTTTCACATCATTCACAGTCTGGCATTCTTTCTTAATATGAATATTTCCAAGAACATCATGAGTTTTCACCTAAGCCTATGAAATTAGAATTATTTAGAATTTAGAATTATTTAGAAATCAGAATTGGTAAAGAGGAGTAGGAAAGAGAAAAGGAGGAAGGAAAACGAAAAGGGCTGGGGAGAGAGAGAGAGGGGAGCCAGAGACAAAAAGCAGGCGTTACCACCAGAAGGTTGGGGAGTGCTGTGACAGGCAGCCGGACACTCTGTGAGTGAGTGGGCGCTTGGGCAGGAGGCACAGAACCTTGGATGGGGTCACGGCAGGGATCATGACGGCAAGCTGGATCAATGAAGCAAGGCTAGAGGCAGGCAGGAACACAGGGACGAAGCAGGCAGGGCATCGGACAGGAACACAGGGTGTCAGGACAGGTGGTGACAGGCACAGGGGTGTGGCAGGACACAGGACACACGTGAGGCTCGGAGGTCAGCAGGTGTCCAGCCATGCATCCAGAGAGAGGGAGGCCGAGTGAGGAACATGAGCAAGGACAAGCAACATCCAGGAAGGGCAGAAGAGCCAAAAGGCAGGCTGGAGCCAGGGCAAAAAGGACAAAACCAGGCTAGAGTCATGGCAAACAGCAAGAAGACCAAGAGACCTCAGAGCTTGTGACGCAGTTACTTTTATACCCCTGGCTCCTCCCAAGGTCTGCCTGCTGACAGGAGACCATTGGCCCAGTCCAAGCTTCCACTGCTGTCCATTGGTGGAGATCTTTTGCCATCTGATTGGAGAAGCCTCTCTGGAAGGTACAGTGTTCTTGGTCTCCTGCTGACTCCCTGTCCTGCGTGAGATATGAAATGGTTGCCAAATGGAGGCAAAGTCTCCCCAGAGACCAGGCTTTCTCCTATCTTCTCCTAGCTGCCTCCTGCAACTGGCACATGTGCAACCCCTTCCCAGCATGCCTCTGACAACAGGTATTGAGACAAATCAAAATTAAATTGGCTCCTCACATCAGCTATCTGTCTGCTTTATCACTTTGTGAATGAATATCTGGAGAAAATCTACTATGCATCTGTATCTGACATCAGCTATACAAAGAAAATTATCTCTGGGTCCAGTAGTTTATTTGTGATGAGATAGTAAAATGACAAGCTAATTCATACCTCTAGGTAATCCCTCTAAACCTTAATAATTTTTGTAAACAAAACAAAGCCAAAGCAAAAAACAAAACCAACACCAAAAATCCCAAACAAACCAACCCCAAACTAACAGGAAAAAAAAAAAAGGAGCCAAAAATCAAAGGATATCTAGCTAATTTGGCCTAATAGAAGTCAGCTTCAACTGTAAAACTACAATGAGAAATATTTAAATTAGCCTGTGAGAGAAATACCTGGATATAAGTTATCCAGTGTGCATAGGCAATCATATATGTAATCCAGCAGACACTTGTCTAGCTTATATATAAAGCCCTCTAATGATTGTGGCAATAGAAACTTTCTGGTCACCATTTTGTCCAAGAAAAGGAAAATTACAAAATTCAAATTACAATTATTCCTGTGTAAATGCAGACCACTGGAAATATTGCATATAGCTTTATAGTTGTTTCTTTAGGAAAGTTCAGCTTCTTATAAGTCTTTTTTTTTTTTTTTTAATATTTCTTTCTTAGAAGTTTCACTTAATATTTTCATCGTTATTACTTTTCTGAATGTAATTGCTTATGTGTTTTCAGAGTTCCTTACTGTCGTCTTCCTAAGCATCAAAAACGGTGATGTACTATGGACACCTTTGGCTGCACTGTCTTTTTGGCAATTATTTTAGCCATTTCCTGTTGTTGGATTTGATTCTGGCCTCAATCAAACCGGAAAAAGTAGTCACTTTAGTTCGTATATCCATTTTTTTGGGAAAAAAATCACCAGTACATTAGTAAGTATCAGACGATCTGTTGAACAATTTTTGAACACTCTGTGAGGTAATGAATTTCTCTTCTTGCCCACAAATTTATGTCATTCTGCTGTTTACTCCCAAAATAATTTTTTCACAATGACATTTGATAATAGATTTTCCCTCACATCCTTTAATCTTCATCTCTTAATAAACTGAACATTAGAAGTTTGAAGTATATTAATTACTAGCATTATTTTTGTCAAAGTTTGAACAGCAGATTTTACAGTATTTTATCAGAATTTTGATGAAGTAGTATTAAAAATATGTAGCAGGTTATTTTCTATAAGTAAATGTTTAAAATCTGTATTAAAGCCATGTTTCGAAATGCTTATGAAGACATATTTTCAGCTATGGATAATATTCAAAACATTTATTCTCCATAAGGAATGTATTTTTTGCCTTAAGAGCTTCTATGGACTAAACAAGTCTCTCAGGGGATTTTATACACAAGTTAGAACTGATATTTAAAGTGGTTTATTGCTACAATTAGGCAATATTTTAATATCTAGTAAGCAATTGCATAGATTATACAAACCATTTTTTACATCTTCTTGAGAAATTGTTTGAAAAAATAATTACATGGATTTGGTGGATGGACCACTCAGTGGATAAAAAATTGGCTGGATGGTCTCACTCAAAGAGCTTTTGTTAATGGCTCAATGTCAAAGTGGCGACCAGTGACAAGTGGTGTCCCCAGGGCTCAGTACTGGGACTGGCACTGTTCCACACCTTTGTTGGTGACAAGGACAGTGGGACTGAGGGCACCCTAAGCAAGCTCACAGATAACGCCAAGCTGAGTGGTGCAGTCACGCTGGAGGGAGGGGATGCCATCCAGAGGGACCCAGACGGGCTTGAGAGATGGGCTCATATGAACCTCATAAAATTCAAGAAGGCCAAGTGCAAAGTCCTGTACCTGTGTTGGGGCAATCCCAAGCACAAGTACAGGCTGGGTGGAGAATGGATCTCCTTTTAGGTTTTTGGTTTGAGGATTTATTTTTTTTTTGTTTTTTCACAGGCTACAGATAATCAACCAAAGAGAATCAGACCCAGAGTCTGGAACCACACGTAGGACTCAGAACCACCATCTTGCAGCCAGTGCTCCACTTATAGAAAGACACTTATTGAAGTGCAGAATCCAAACCTTTGGTAAAACTTTCTGTTAGTAAATAAACAGCTCCTTTTTTTTTCTTTTTAAATTTGCTCTGTCAAGCATTGAGACTGGACCTCTGTTTTATGCAACTAAAATGCTTTGTTTCCCAGTAAACAGAAAAAATGTCACACCTAGGAAAGGCACATTTGCCCACTAAGAAAAGAAACAGCAGGAACTTTGGGTATGGCACTTTCCTAATAATAATATTCTTGCTGCCAGTTGAGTTTCTTGTTGACAGGCATCTCCATAAGAACAAACAAAACATCTCTCAGAAATGACATCTTCAGAGTCAGCACATGCCTGAATAGACAAGAATTTCCAATGGAACAGAGTTGCCAGAGGCCTTCTGTGATAACATGACTGGCTGCATAGGTGAGGGGACGTCATCTACCTTGACTTCATCAAGGCTTTTGAGTCTGCCTCCCCTAAATCCTCAAAGGAAAGTTTGGAATGGGCAGATTAGCTGAATAATAGTGAAGAGGGTTGAGAACAGTCTGAATGGCAGATCCTGGAAGGTTGTGGTAAGTGGTACAGAGCATTGTTGGAGGCCTGTCACTAGTGATGTTCCCCCGGGGTCAATACTGGATCCAGTCTTGTTCAGCTTGTTCATCAGTGACCTGGGTGCAGGGACAGAGTGTACCCTCAGCAAGTTTGCTGATGGTACAAAACTTGACAAAGTGTCTGGTACACCACAAAGCAGTGCTGTCATTCAGTGAGATCTGAACAGACTGGAGAGTTGGGCAAAGGGGAACTACAATGAAGTTCAAATGCAAGGTCACTACCTGGGGAGGAATGACCCCAGGCACAAGCACAGGCTGGGGACTGATCTGCTGGAAAAGAGCTCTGCAGAGAAGGACCTGGGGTCCTGGTGGACAACAAACTGTCCGTGTGTGCCCTGGTGGTCAAGAAGGCCAAGGATGCGTTATGGATGTATTAGGAAAAGCATTGCCATCAGGCAGAGAGAGGTGATCCTGCCCCTCTTCTCCATGGGTGAGGCGGTATCTGGAGTGTCGTGTCCAGGTCTGGGCTCCTCAGTTCAAGAAAGACAGGCAACCACCAGGGGGTCTGTGCAGAACTCTGATTATGATTGTAGCATCTCTCTTTTGAGGAAAGGCTGAGGAAGCTGAATATATTTAGCCTGGAGAAGACAAAACTGAGGGAAATTCTTATCAATGCATACAAATAACTTAAGGGTCGGTGTCGAAAAGATGAGGCCAGACTCTTTTCAGTGGTGCACAGCAAGAGGATAAGGGGCAACAGACACAAGCTGAAACACATGAAGTTTGATCTCTTTATCAGGAAAAGCTTCCTTGCTTTGAAGGTGAAAGAGTAGCGGAACAGGCTGCCCAGAGAGACCGTGGAGGTTCCTTCTCTGAGGATATTCTGTGCAATGTACTTGGAGTGAACCTGCTTTAGCAGGAGAGTTGGACTCGGGGATTTCCAGAAGTCCCTTCCACTCATAAACATTCTATGATTCTGTGATTCTATAAATTCCACCTTACTATAGCACAAGGAATCTTGTACTGCCTTTTTTTTTCCTGCTATGCTATCCTGAAAAGGGGTAAAAGGAAAAAAAATGTTAAAAAGTACCACTAACCATTTTTTAAAATGTTGTCAATTTATTTTAAGGGTAGGGTATTTTTTGTTGAGGAGGAATAAAATCACTTTTAGATCTCCTACTTTTGGTATTTGACACAAAAAAGTGTTCAAAATTACTGTTTTTGGTAACTAATTGCAGTCACTGGAGCAAACTTAGAAAAGATTATAGCACTGTTAAATATACTAGAGTAACATATTTTGCATCAGTTATTTACTCCACCATGCTGTAAAGACTGGGTTGCAAAGATGTACAGGTTTCACAATTTGCTCTGAGCAAGTGAAGCATGTTATTAAATCCTTTTATATTTTATACTTAGATGCTTCATGGTGTTTTTGGTTTCTTTCCATAGAGAATATGTAGTGCAAGGAAATCCACTAATTCTTGGTAAAGCTATTTAAACAGCTGGAAAAATATTTTTCTTACTTTTCTTTGAAATGTTTCTGAATAAAAACTTGTACACTGCAACTATGAGTAAAATTTTCCAAAAATGGAAGTCTCTACAATTGCTCTAAACCAAAGAAAAGCAAATATTTATAAAATTATGCAAAAGAGCAACTTATATGTATGTTCTCCTGAAGAAAAGGAGCACGCTTTTTGAAAACAGTCTTTTATTTAAAAAAAAAAAAAAAAAGATGCAGTGCAATAAAACTAATGTGGCTTACAGCAGGGAGTTGCACTCTTGGTTTTTTTTAACTAGCACTGTCTTCCTTCACCATATTTCACAGAAATTAAGAATGGTTTGCGTTGGAAGGAACCTCAAAGATTGTCTAGTTTCAACCATCGTGTCGCAGGCAGAGACATCTTCCACTAGACCAGGTTGTATTTACCAAAGAATGTTGTGTTTGGGATGATTTTCCACTCTACTTCCCCGATTTGGAAAGTGGTATGGCTCGAAGTGCTTCTTGTCTTCCAGTGGTACGTTTGTAACTATAATTTGTGTTCACTCAGGCAGCAAGACGATAGCGCGCTGGCACAGAGAGGCTGTGCTCCTTACGCACCCCGGGAGCAGTCACGTCAGACACCACAGTGCTTAAGGATCTGGAGCTACAAGAGAGAAATTGAAGGATTGTGCAAGTCTTATGCAAAAAGTGTCAGCAAACTTATACCACACTGTTAATCAAGTTTTTACACATAGCTTTATTTAGAGTTGTGATGACTTAAAACTTCCCATATTAACTGCTTAAGGACTGGAAATGGATGTACCTTTTATTTAAATTTCCCATGTACTATGGTGAAGTCATAGGGCAGCGTAATTTTAAAAATAACTAGTTGTAGGTTCAGCAGCTAATAAAATTTACTATATTTTGTATGGCAGGGACTGAAATATTCAGTCTCCTCCTCATGAACTGTAATTCTTACAAAGTTTTGAGAAAAAAATTAAAATAACCAACTAAATAAATGGTGACAGAAAACATCTATTAACCTAATGATTGAAACAAACATATTTATTTATTTATTCCTAGATCATTACATAATATTTAATTCCTTTGTTAGTTTCCTACACACACATTGCTGCAATAAATTCAAAAATAATTTGTTGTATTTTTGTGCGAGAAGTTTAGCTACATCCAAGCACATAATGACCTATGAAAAGTAAAAGAAAAAAAAATCAGAATTATGGAAAACAAACCTTTCTGAGATATCTGTAAAAAATATAACAATATAAAACCAATAAAAATATAATTCAAGAAAGTATATAAGGAAAAGAAGGAAGGAGAAAGAAAGCATAGGAGTAGATAGTGGAGAGGAAAGACATTACTTTATGTGGATCCAGTGACAAGACTTGATTGTTGCAATTTTGGTGTTCCTTAGTCAAAGTCATGGTTGCAATCTTGATGTGTTGAGGGTGGGAAAAGCCTGTGAAACACAAAGTTCTCTGGGTTAATATGCATTCAGGTTCAGCTGGGATTGCCCAGGTACCTCTCCTGGTGGGGAAGTTTTACATTCTCTCAACACTGTGGATCAGTTCTCTGGTGGAAGGGCCCAGAAATGAGTCTGGGGGAACTATGAGGGTCTTTGATGATTTATGACCCCTTTTAATACATGACAGCTGTTTCTCATGCTAGTGTAATTGAGCCAGTTATGCCTTACCAGAGGGATAGACATCTTCAGTCCTAGTGTGAGTGTCTCGATACCACCCCCAGGGCTGGAGGTGGGACAGGGGATAGAGTCTTAAACCTGAGCCAGTTGTTTAAGGGAGGACTTCATCAGGATAAAAAGCATTCTCCCATCTCACAGGATCATCATCTTACCAGCCTTTCATCTGGCTCAAATGCATGTTCTTGGGAAATAAATGTTGGTTTGTCATGGTCATCCTCTGGTAGTAGGTGTGCACCCCTCTGCACCTGGGCTGTTCTTATGTAGATCAGAGATTTCGTCAACATCCCTCTCTCCACGCTCCCCCCGCCTCAAAAAAACCTTCTCCTCTTCCGCTTGGTGGGTGTTTGCAAACCTGGTCTCAGCAGAGCACCCTGTCTGACTGTTTGAGTCGTTAACACTTCAGGTCCTCACACCAGCTTACCTGTGAATTTCATTGGCCCATGACCTGTCGCGAAAGTTGACGATATGTGATGACTTATGCGTATTTCCCGAACTCAGAACCTTAAAAAGACAAAGAATTTTGTTAATCTGGAAAGAAAGGCCTATCCGTAACAACTGAAATGTAAACATCTCTTTCTGCTTCTAACTACAAATGACAGATCAAAAGGTTTCCAGAAAAAAACAGCCAAAGGAAGACCAAGCATGTTATGACTTTTTTGCAGCTGAAAGAAATATTATTTTAAAATTCCTGAATAATGCTTTAAGCTGCAGTGATAGTTTTCAACCCCAACAGCTTTTGACAGAACTCATGGGTGAGCATAGACAACAATAAATTTGATTAATGGATCAATGGTGTGCAGCTGGGAATGGGTGGAATTTAAGATGCAATGGTCATGTCAAACTTTGATACAAAAAAGATTAAGGCTGATTCTATTTTATGACCTTTTTCAGATTAGAGCAGTTTAAAAGGCTTACAATGGATGGCAAGACATTAACATGACCCTAATTTGCCACTTTAAATATATAAACCTCAGAGAGTAATGAAACAGAAACAAGAAATTTGATTTTTTATAATGACTTCTCTTCGCTGTATTTCTCCAAGAGAGTGATGGAGTGTGAGAGATGACTGGTCATGTGTTGCCCTTGACCAAGAATAAAACGCCAGGGATGTCAAAATGGCAGCTGGCTGTATGGACATTGGTATTTATGAAATCTCTCAAGTGAGACAAATGGAAAAAATAAACCCTTCCAATCTGAAAATAGTTTTTCTTATTTTACATGAACAGAAAGTCAGTATCTAATGCATGAAAAAAAAGCCTACTTCCTGAACAGGAACATGTTAACTCTGAAATCTGACAATTGTCAGTTTGCAGATTCTTCACAGTTTCCTTAGAAGTTGTTGTAGCTAGAAGTTACAGTCTTAAAGAAATGAGGAAAAAGAATGACATTTTTTAGCAATTTTATAAGGCATGAAACACAAAAACATATTCAAAGTTGAACATTCTAGAAATGGAAAGTAATCTGATCCTGTAGCAAAAGCATATTTTGTGAACTCAACATCAAATTTGGTTTCACACTAAGAAAGAAAATATAAAGCTTCAATTTATGGGATTTGTTTGGAACTATCTGTATAGTTTCAAGGACATTTTAACATTTCCTTCCCAGTTATATTATTATATTTATTTCCATGGAATAGAACATATGTTCCTTAGCAAGATCTAAAACAAAGAGGTTTCACGATTCCCTTCACTTTGTATTTGCAGAAATATGGTGGAGTTTTTGTCCTTCTAACTTCTCTGACTCCACACTAATTAAGCAAACAAGCCCAAGAGAGGTTTAGTCAAATTTGACCTACCAATTGTTCTTTTTACAGTTCTCTTTCTTAGTCTCTGAAATTCTTATTGTATACAGAGGGGAATAAATTTGATGAATAATAAATATTTTGTTATTGTGTATCAAAATGATGTTTTCACAGAGTTAAAAGACTAGGGAATGCATCTTACCTCATGACTTCTTAGCCTGACAGGATTCTACAGCAAGGAAGATCTCTATAAATCTGATGTCTAAAAAACTCTGGTTTTCCCCGTTGATATTAATTTGATGTCTGGAAAATAATGTAAAATGGAGAGATTGCATAGTGGCACCACCATTCTCTTCAGGATCACACAAAGAAGAACAAGCCCTGCTCTGTGGGTTGGTACTGGCCAGATGCCAGACACCCACCAAAGCTGCTCTCTCACTCTCCCCCACAGCTGCACAGGGAGAGAAAATTTAACAAAGGGTTCATGGGTTGAGATAAGTACCAGGAGAAATCACTCATCAAATACAGTCATGGCTCAGCTTAGAGATATTAATTGAATTTATTGTTAACAGATTCAGGGCAGGATAATGGGAAGTAAAATAAAACCTTAAAAAACACCTTCCCACCACCTCTCCCTCCTTCCCAGCTCTACTTCCTATCCCAGCAGTGCAGGGACACAGGGAGTGGGGGTTTGGTCAGTTCCTCACCCGTGGCTTCTCCCACTGCTCAGGGAGAGGAGTCATTCCCCAGCTGCACCGTGGGGTCCTTCCCACAAGAGACAGTTCTCCAGGAACTTCTCCAGTGCGAGTCCATCTCATGAGCAACAGCTCTCTGTGACCTGCTGCAACGTGAATCCATCCCACAGGCAACAGTCCTCCCAAAACTGCTGCAGTGTGGGTCACTCTTCCACAGGGTGCAGTCCTTCAAGGACAGGCTGCTCCAGCGTGGAGCCTCCCTTGGGCTTACAGCCTCCTTTGTGCATCCACTTGCTCCAGTGTGGGAGCTGGGCTCCTCTCTCCAGGGGTCTCCATGGGGTCACAGCCTCCTCTCAGGCATCCATCTGCTCTGGCGTGGGTCTCCTCCACAGGCTACAGGTGGATCTCTGCATCCCTGTGGACCTCCATGGGCTGCAGGGGCACAGCTGCCTCACCATGGGCTGCAGGGGAATCTCAGCCTCAGGTGCCTCTCATTCTCCACTGACCTTGGTGTCTGCAGAGTGGTTCGCGTCACATATTCTCATCCCGTTCTTCTCTGGTCTAGCTCCATTTGCCACTTTGATCATCTTTCCGTGGCTTACTTGTGCTATAACTCTTTTTAAATTGTTCACCAACAGACAGGCATTACCTGTCAGCTGAGAAAACAGAGTTGATTAAAACAGAAAAACAGATATGCTTAAAATATCTGGAATGAAGCCACACCACATGACTCCAGCCTGAAGAGCTGAGGTGGGCCAAAGTGATGATTACTGGGAAAAGGCTCAAGATTGCATTCATTCTTAACACCCTATCATGTAGCACTTCCAGGACATGGAGTGATAGATGAGGGGTAATGGCTTCAAACTGAAGGATGGTAGGTTTCGATTGGACATAAGGAAGATATTCTTCACTATGAGGGTGGTGAAGCACTGGAACAGTGCCCCGAGAAGTTTTGGAAGCCTAGTCATCGGAAGTGTTCAAGGCCAGGTTAGATGGGGCTGTGAGCAACTCAGTCTAGTGGAAGCTGTCTGTCCACAGCACAAGGTTTGCAACTAGATGATCTTTTAGGTCCCCTCCAACCCAAACCATTCCGGGATTCTTTGATTCTGTGGCTAGCATGAGACAGCATTTTATATTTTTTTTCTCACTTTTAATAACTGTTGAAGAGAAGGGCAAGAGTGGAAAAACGCAACCCATTGTCACACTAGATGAAAATTAATTAAATCTCTGTATAGTCTAAATAGCTTAATTAAAATTCAGAAATAAATAACCTCCAAGGATCTTTTCCATGGGCAGTCTTTATTTCTAAGAAAATAACCCAGTCCACTTCTATTATCTTTAGGTTACATGATCAGGAATCAGGTCAGGTAGATCTGTAAGATGAGGAAAAGGACCAGCTCCCAGTTTTTCCTTACTTTAACAAATTTCTAATAAAATGGAAAGTTTGTCAAGAAAGGAAATGCAAAATCGAGCTATTTGTGTTTGTATGTTTTTATGTAATATTTCTCTTAATTAGTTATTCAAAATTTTGCATTATCTGACCAATATTGCAACAAGACTTGAAATTGTTTTCTAAATGATGCAGAAGTGAACACTGAGAAAACTTTTCAGATCATCTTTAATCATATATGAAAACAAATTTGTGAATTGTCATGTACAAAATATATCAATTAATGTACGTGAAATATACACTTTTTATTACGTATATGAGAATGATTTTACAATGCCCACGAGTAACTCTGTTTCTTTTCAGAGTCAACATGCCTCTTCTAAAAAAAAAGTTTAGTACATGAAAGATGATTTTTCTTTTCCTGCCAGTTACGAAACAAAGTCAGAATATTTTTTGACATTATCCGCATTAATGAGTATAAACTGGAGTGCCTGGGAAAACAACTGACTGGAATGTTCTCGTACACTGCAGTTAAAAAATCCATAAATGTTAAAAATCAATAACGAGTAGAGATACTCTGAACTGTCAATACAGAGGTTAAGGAACAAAAAGATACACTTCAAATTTCAGTTCTGTCACACATGAAAAGCAAGTTGTGTAGAATTAGACCTACAAATGTTACTTTGAGACACCTTATTACATTATTAATCCAGCCTAATTTTAGAGTTTATGATCTTTCTCTTTTTCATATTTTTACTTGTAAACAGGGGCAAGCTTGATTATAGTGCAGGACTTCATTCATAATTATGGAAAATATCATAGAGGCTGGTGGATGGAAATTTGTTAGGGCTACAATTGTTAGAACATTTGCATATTTAAAAGTCACTCTGCTTACTTCTTATTTTGTAGTTGTCCTACATGTCTTGTTACTTTACGCAAAATTTGGAACAGTTGGATATTCTGAGATAAATAACGCTAGGCTGCTAGAGACTAGGCTGCTAGGCTGCTAGAAATATAGAAAACTGTGTTTATGCATGACTTTTTTCGACACAAGGCATACATATTTTCCAAGATCCTGATATTATTAAAAATATTATTAATTTTTAATGGATGATAAGAAATCTTTTGAATTTCTCTAGTGAAAATGTAACCTAAAGTAAAATTAATAAATATTTCAAAATATCAACATAAGGGTTTTTTTCACCTCTGATACATATGTTATTTGAGAAAACGCTTTCATATGTAGTTAACTTCCTTGGTTCAAGCAGTTAATTAATAGATAATTTTAAATATATTTCAGTCAAAACCTTAGGCTCATTCTCTTTTGAAAGAGTGACCTTAGTCCCCTGGGTAACTCAGTGAAGCAATATTTTTCTAAACTTTGTTTAACTCACTACTCCAAATGCATTAGCACCTGTTTTGGGAGTCTAGGCAGACATCTCTAGAGGTTAAGGCCATAAATTTCTTTAAGACAGTTATTTCTAATACAACACTTTATGTACCAAAACCTTTAAAACATGCTTCATAAAATACAGTTTATATTAAAAAATTACTGTTAAATTGTTAAGAAACTTTCTTTGTAAATACTGATTTCATTACTTTTTGTGTGGGCTTTATGTGCTGACACAGGAAAATTTGTTTCAATATATTACATAACAGAAAGATTATTGATCAGAAATGTGATACTGTGTTTTTAATATTCTTGCTGTAAATTTTGTGAAATATAAATTATGTTTTTATTTTGTATTTTAAAAGATTATTTGGAACCGAAACTAGTCACAAATTTTACTGTAAATTATCTGTTCCTATACAATAAAACCCATATATCATGATGTAGAGTGCTACATTTAGCATGCTACAAGCAGTAGCATGTAGAGTTATGACCTAATATAATATGTGTTTTGTAATATGCAATTTCTGTTGTACAGGGACAGATTGTTTACAAAGGCAGTTACCACCATTAGTATGCATGGGAATCATGTGCAGCCCAAAATTTAATTGTTGGAAAGTAAATAGAAATTATGAAATCATTTCAGCCTGTGCCCTTATCCTTTAGTGTAAATTAGTCTTCTCTAAAATGTTTCAGTTGTGTTTTAGACACAACTTAATATCAATATTTGTGAAGATTTGGGTAGAACACTATAAAGACATTAAATGTCTTCCTGCAGACTAATACTTCCAGCAAAATAATGCATGGAATAGTATTAAAAGTTAATAATGTAAAAATTTTCAAGTTCTTATTGGTTTACTTCTAATAAAGTAAATAATAAAAGTCAGGTATGATCAAGACAATTTCCTTCTATGATGAAATAACTAGCTTAGGGGACAAGAAGACTTCAGTGAATATTACTTGTCTTTACTACATTTTCTAGCTCGGTCTCTTTTAGCACCCCTGTAACGAAACATAAGCAAAGAGATAACCGTGTGTGAACTACAAGAGGGATGAGGAAGGGGCTGAAAAGGCCATTATGAATAGTTCAAAGTCCAGCTGATCGATGGCTATGCATCCATACCTCTCATACCAATACAGGGACAAATAGTTCAAATCATAGAATCATAGAATCATAGAATGGTTTGGGCTGGAAGGGACCCTAAAGTTCATCTAGTTTCAATCCCCCTGCCATGGGCAGGGACACCTTCCATTAAACCAGGTATCTCAGCGTTCCCTTGCCCACAAAACCTGGACTTGAACGCTGCCAGCATTGGGACATCCACAGCTTCTCTGGACAACCTGTTCCAGCGCTTCAGCACCTTCACAATAAAAAATTTCTTCCTCACATCTAATCTTTATCTACTATCATTCAGTTTGAAGCTATTCCTCCTTGACCTGTAACTACAGCTCCTGATGAATGGTCCCCCTTCAGATACTGGAAGACTATGAGGTCTCCATGCAACCTTCCCTAGGATGAATGACCTCAACTTTCTCAGGCTGTGTTCATACGGAAGGTACTTCACCCTCCATGTGGTCCTCCTCTGGACTTGTTCCAACCAGTAGACATTTTTCTTGTGCTGGGGACCCCCGACCTGCATGCAGTATGCCCAGGTGGGTTGTCACAAAAGCAGAGTAGAGGGGGAAAGTCACCTCCCTTGACCTCCTGGTCACACCTCTTTTGATGGAGCCCAGGACATAATTGGCTTTCTGGGCTATGAGTGCACATTGCTGCTCATGTTGAGCTTTTTGTCAGATGTCACCCTCAAGTCCTTCTCCAAAGCGCTGCTCTCAATCACTTCTCCACTTAACTTGTATATGTGCCTGGGATTGCCACAACCCAGGTGTAGGACCTTGCACTCCACTTTGTTGAACTTCATGAGTTTCTCACAGACCCACCTCTCAATCCTGTCCAGGTCCCTCTGGATGGCATCCCTTCCCTACAGCATGTCGACTGCACCACACAGCTTGCTGTTGTCAGTGAACCTCCTAAGTGTGCATTTGATCCAACTCTCCATGTCGGCATCAAAGATGCTGAACAGTATCCACCCCAACACTGACTCCTGCAGGACACTACTCATCACTGGTCTCCATATGGCCAGTGAGTTGTTGACCACAAATTTATGTGTGTGGCCATCCAGCCTGTTCTTTATCCACTGAGTGGTTCATCCATCAAATCCATATTTTTCCAATTTAGACACAAGGATGTCATGTGGGATGCTGTTGAACACTTTGCACAAGTCCAGGTAGATGTTGTCAGTTCCTTTGCCTCTATTCAGCAACAAACGCTCTAGCCCCATCAAAGATGGCGACCAAATTTTTTAGGCATGATTTGCCCTTCATGAAGCCGTGTTGGTTTTCACCAAACACCTCTCTGTTTTCCATGGGCCTCAGCATAGTTGCCAGGAGAATGTGCTGCGTGATCTTTCCTGACACAGAGGTGAGACTGGCTTGTCTGTAGATACCTTGGTGTTCAACATTTTTGAAATGAGGGCTATATTTCCCTTTTTCCGGTCATTGGGAACTTCATCTGACTGCCACCATTTTTCAAAAAGGATGGATAGTGGCTTAGCCAGCTTCGTCTGCCAGTTCCCTCAGGACCTCCAGATCAACCTTATCAGATCCCATGGACTTGTATTCATTTAGGTTCCTTAGATGGTATTATTTATACACCCACTACCCTTCAACATTACTGATTATTTACACTGTATTTTCAGCAGCAAGTCTGGCAATTAGGCTGCCATTACACCATGCCAAATCCAATGATCATAACTTCATGTAATGAGTAAAATATGGTCACAATATATGCCCACAAATTATTGGGATCACATATATTAACTTGAAACACTTAATTTAGATTATGTATTATGTAAATTTTACCCTGTAATGAAACTTCATTTTAAATTAGAGAGTACACCTGATCAATCAAACTATTGGATTTAAAAATAGAGAACAAGAAGGGAAAAGAGAGAGAGAGGGAAAAAAGGGAGAAAGGAAAGCCAAGCAAAACAGAAAGGGGGTGGGGGGACAAAAGGCAGGAGGAAGGACACAGGCAGAGACACAGCCAGAAAGAGAGGCGGGGAGAGACAGAAATAGAACACAGAAAAAGACAAGAGAGAAAGAAAGGGCTGAAGAGACAAAGTTTTACCAATTTAAAACCAGCGAGCTATGACAACTGATGCAAGCTTCCAGTAATTTAAAATTGTATTTATGTTCTGTGTTTACAGTGTTGTAAACAAAGATAATATTAATTGAAGCAGCTTTGCAAAATTGATGTTGTGGTACAAAGTTGTTCATTGATCAATACTCCTAAGAAGAGGGGAATCAATATCTTCTGATTTTCTTTTCTGTTAGAGATATTCATTTCAGCACCCTAACCTCTAGCTTCTGTTAGCAGCTATCATCTGTACATTACCACCATAGAGATCATCACAATTAGCTGAGTGATAAATGTAATAAGGAAATTAGAGCAGATTTACAAGTCACTGTATGAGGGTTTATTAAAAAGTACTGAAATTCTAGATTATATCTTGGATTTTTCTACATGGTTTTCTTCAGTTTGAGGAGTACTTTCTTTTTTCTGACGTGATGCTAAAATGAAAAATTTTGTTCATGACGTAGTTTCTATACGGACTGAACCACAGTTCAGTCACAACTGTTCCTTATACCAGCTTGGGACATCAATCTCAAGTGAAAGTTGGTTCAGTTACAAGTATTATGAAATCTAGTGGATTCATGGTCATTCTGCCCATCCTATGTGAAGAGTGTAGGCCATTGTATGGTTGGGTTCTTTTGTTTGTTTGTTAGTTTGTTAATTTATTTTTATTTTTGTCATATTATTTTTTTATTTTCCTAAGGCAGCATTGTAGGTAAATCGGCAGAAAGGCTGATTACATGATACCCCACTGCTATACGACTACCACAGCTAGGAAAAAAAGACACGAAGAAAAACATCTAATTTTCTGAAGGAACCCAGAACATCTCCTCCCCAAATTTTTGTATTCTTGGGATGAACAAAAATTCTGAACATAAGGAGTAGTCCTTAATACTTTTTTGGATTCAATATGTAGTGCATTCTTTACTGATTCTGTAACGATTCTGATCTAGTTTCTTTCCACTGCTACCATACCAGCAGAGGAATTTCTATCATCTTCCTGGGAGTTGTCCTCAGCCAAAGGCAAGTATTAAGACTGAGTATACTATCGTGTAAACCAGCATCAGTACTCTATTGTTTTGCCCTTCTTTCTTTTATTAATTTCTATCTTATGGTCCATTTTTCCAAGGTGTCTCTTAGCCGGATAATATTTCCCATGTTCCTCTAGTACAGCCTTACAAGAATTAGTCTCCTGTTTCTCTGTTTGGTAATTTACATTCTTTATCATGATGAAGGCTTATCCCATTTCCACTCCTTTTTCCATCAGCAGTTGGCGTCTAGGGAAGCACACCCTGTCATTTGAAAAGAAATCTGTATTGTTGCATTCAGTTCATCCCACAGCAGAATCAGCCTTCAACATCATTATGCTCTCAGTGTACGAACTTACAAAAGGAAATTGCCCAAAACATGGCAAATAGTTTTCATGTCTTCCTCCACCTGCATTTTCTTTCACAATCTTAATTTTGAGAATATTATTTCAAGCTTAACTTCACGTGTATTTCTGGTTCCATGTTTTATCCCTTGGAGAAAGAAATGGGCATTATTCTGTGTTTGGCTGTGTGAAAACCTCTAAAAAGCTTTCTATCAATACATTATTTATTTCAACTCAATGCTTATTAGATTTCATGAACTCCTGGCTTTTTGTTTGTTAGTCAACTTTATTATTCTTTCTGTATCTGTCAAATTTTGCTAGTTGATGAAAAATTAAAATTTCTTGCTTTAGTCCTTCCACCAATGTCATTAAAAGAAACTCTCACAACATTATTCTTTTTATTTATCTTTCTAATTTTAAATTCTTATTTCTCAAAGCCTCTCAGTCTTACTAGTTAATTTAACTAAAATATGCAACAAATATGTAATAAAACACTTTCCCTTATGCAGTTTTCTATGTTCTCCTTAGTATAATTTATAAGTCATCGATGAGAAGCTTCAGATAGTGATCAGGTGGGTAAACACAAGTTAGAAAGGAGACAAAACTACAATACACTGTGGTGGCAAACAATAATCTCTAATAGGAGGTTATGATGGGTATTGGCTGTATAAAAGGACCAGTGACAACCTAACTATCAAATTTATGCTTTTTT
>VZTF01009444.1:129718-153436 GCA_013397755.1 Cnemophilus loriae
GTAGCAGAGGTGTATTTTTTGTCAGAAGTTGTGTGAAAGAGAATCATGGGGAACAGTTTGTAGGTTTAGTTGTTTTCTGCTTCTCATGGCCAGAGGTCAGAAACATTGTGTGGGCAGAGCTATCCCTAAAGAGAACAAAGAGGCACATACAAATACAACTTTTAACTTGGTGAATGCTAACTGCTTCTGCTGGCTCTATTGAAGAGTCTTAACAAACCAAAAAAACAAGTCATGATCTTATCCAATGTAACTTGTTGAAAATGGAAGAGCTTTAACTGGTCTGGTCACTATTTTCATTAACTAGAACGAACTCCAAAATATGTACTCCTAGCGGTGATGTTATCCATATGACAAACTTGAAATAAATCAGTGAGATTAATTATATAGTCATTACCAGCAATACCTCATTTGCAATCTAAAAACTGAAATGATTGCATGTTTTTAAATATGTGTCCTCCCCTTTATTTTTTCTCACATTAAACTGAGATTACTCTCTTCCTTAACCATGACTTTGACCAGAAAGAATACACTATAGATTTTTCTTTGAAAAAGATCCCTTTTTTCTAATAGCAGGTATTAAACCCCTAAATCCACAACTAATGTTTGTTGATTGGTGAAAGATTTGATCTGCAAGGAAAATACTACAGGAAAGCTGCCCAAAAAGTTAGTATTCCTTTTAATTTTCATCTTCATCTTTAATGTTCAGTAGAGATCATTATGATAAGATTTTATCAATGTTTGACATGCTGAGATGATAACTGAAAAAGGTCAGTACTTAGCATACTTTGGCCTGATATTAGTCTTAACTGCAGTTCTTGTATGCGAAAAGTTAAATAATCAGTAGAAATTAACCAGTGTAAGGTGGTTAATATATGTAACCAGACATATATGGCAATCAGTTGTTTACACACACACACACAAATGCACACAGAGCCACCAAAAAAAAAAAAATTAGCCTTTTGAGTTCAAGAGAAAAAATGAAAGAATGTCACTTTTTTGGCAGATAGACTTTTGAAGACTTGTATTTTAAACAGCTTTCCTTCACTCTGTACATTTAAAAAATTGTGAAAAAAAACCAGCAGAAAACTCTTGTATAGGCATTGAGCTTTTGACAGAATACAAAATAAGAGACAAAAGTTAATATTTTTTTCTTGTTTACTGCGGAATACTACAGTAATATTTCCACTGTCTAGAAAGCTCCAGGTCTTGCATAATCCCACAAAATAGGTGAAATCTATGTCTTCAAAGGCAGTAGGTTATAGCTCTCTAATTTTTGGTGTGCCTTTCAAACAAGTTGCTATGTAAAGGAAAAATTAAAAAGAAAGAAAGAAAGATCTTTCAAAGAAAAAGGTGCTTCTCATTCTTACATGATGAGCAATGTGATTGTTTTAAATTATTGCTGCATATACAGTGGGATGGAAGGACAAAATTTGAATTGTAATACCTCCAAACTACGTCATACTAAGCACACCCTTTAAAATTCAAAGAGAGGGCAGAAACTATTGGAAAGAAGCAAGGAAACTTACTGGACCATGTGAAAACATATGTAGTAATACCAGAAGGTCTCATTGAAATAGTTTTGTATAAATATTTTTGTTTAAAATGTTTCCAGCTCTGGATTATGTTCCTATCACTATCAGCTAAGCTCCATGAAGTGCTAAATAGCCGTTTGTTCTAGCTGAGGAAACAGTCTAATAGTTTCCCATTTGATATGTGTGGTCTTGAGCTAGCATCTATATGGCAACTTGGCCGTAAGGTCTACAGAGAATTTCAAGACAAAATCCCATTTGAAATCAAAAGGATCAGATATCAGATCATCCTGACTTTCCCAGTAACTGTTTTTATTGTTCAGTTAATATCTTGATCACTAGTAAGCCGATGGAAAAGAAATCTACATAGCTGGAAATAGGAAGGACAATGAAATGCCCTCAAACTGTTACAGCACTTAAGATACAATTTCAAATCCAAAAGCAACATTTTGATTCTGATTTTTACTTGTTACAGATTTTGTCCTTTACTTTGACTCGTACATACATATGATTCTGGTATTGCTGTATTTTCTCAACCTTAATTTAAGTGAATTATAAAGTCTGTGAAATTAGACGATTTTAAGGGAATCAAAGTAAATGGTCCACCTGGTTTTTTGGAACTAATATAGATTAAACTGATTTTTCCAAAGTTGAAATTGTAAAGAACAGAAGGTGAATGGTGCCTCAGCTCTTGAAAACTCTTTAAGGGATTAAGGCAATTAGTCAGAATTGAGACTTCTAAAAAGATATTTATATTCATGCCAAACAGAGCTGGAGAAGTCTAAAGTTGTAAGATTTTATACTTATGCTTATTTAATTGACACATTCATTTAACATAAATTCATTTAACTGATAACTATCTATTTAGAAGTCATATGGGGCCAATTCTCCTCCACGTTACATTGCTTTAAATCTGAGTAATGGCATTCAAATTAACAGGCTTAGCCACATCAATGATGTTTTTTTCTATTAATAATTCTTTCCAGAAATCATGTCTTTAATTACAATTTTTTTAAAACACACATATGTAGATATGTTTCTCCTTTAACGATTCTGTGGTAAATTGACTTCAGTGCAGGGAGAGGTTATGCAGAGATCTCGTTGAGTGCCATCATGTGGCATGTACAAGACAACCAGGGGATCAGGCCCAGTCACCATGGGTTTGTGAGAGGCAGGTCATTCTTGACCAATCTGATCTCCTTCTATGACCAGGTATCCAAGAAAGGTAATTGTATCCTGGCTTGTATCAGGTGTAGTGTAGCCAGTGGCATTAGAGAAGGGATCATTCCTCTGGACTTGGAACAAGTGAGGCTGCACTTTGAATCCTGTGTTCACTTTTGGGCCCCTCATGGCAAGAAAGACATTTTGATGCTGGAGCAAAGCCAGAGAATGGCAAGAGAGCTGGTGAATGGTCTGGAGCACAAGTCTGATGTGGAGGAGCTGAGGGAGCTGGGAGAAGGAGGCTCTGGGGAAATCTCATTGGTCTCTACAACTACCTGAGCTGAGGGTGTACTCAGGTAGGGTTTGGCCTCTTCTCCAAGTAAACAAGCGACAGAAGGAGAAGCAACGGCCTCAGATTGCTTCAGAGGAGGTTTAGATTGGATATCAGGAAGAATTTCTTCATCAAAGATGTTGTCAACCACTAGAACACGTTGCCCAGGTAAGAGGAACCCTTAAAAAACAACAAAGCCACAGTACAAAAAAATAGATTAAATACATGTCTGTAAGGAGAGAGTTAATTACATTTGCAGGATATGCCTTAAACACACATTTGGTGGTGAAACTTGCATGAAACACAACAGGTGCCTGTGCATAAGCTACAAAAGGGAACAAGTTTCAGTTCCGGCCTTGTGGAGGCAGGATTAAACCTCATAATTTTTGAGGCAACCGCTCCACTGCGGTGTTTTATATAATGGTGGCACAACTTCACTAGTGCAAGAAGTGGGGTCATAAACAAGACACTTCATTTTGGGGTGCCCTGGGAAACCCAAAATTTTATTGTATTCCTTATCTATCTGTACCTGAAATTGTCACAGTCTCTTTAACCCCCAACTGTGTGGTCAGAAATGGAACCGCAGGGCGGGGGATTTCCAGGGGTCCTTTTAAAGACTGGAGAAGGCAGGCGGAATTCTCTCATGTCTCTTGCCTCTCTCTTGCCTTTTGGCTTTACATGCAACTGTAGCAACTCTAGAAGCTGCATTTTGCAGTGGAAAAGAGTTTCAGAGTGAAACTTGCAACTCTTGTTCATAGTGCAAAGCCACAGCAGGTCCAGGGTAGGGCCATCACCTCTTGGTACTTGAAGGTCCAGTTCTTTTTGCTCCCCGCCTTGGAACAGGGACCCGAGGCAGCAGCACCAACACCAGTAGAGTCCTGAGGGTGTCAGGAGGCAGCGAATGGCAGCACTGACCACACGCACCAGCAATTTCAGTCTATCAGAGACTGGATAATTTTGACATTTCAAAATAATGCCTGTGTGTGCGTGTGTGTGTGTGCGCGCGTGTGTGTGCGCGCGTTTGTGCAAAATTCTAGAATTCTAGGAAAGAGAGGAAATGGCCTCAAGTTACTTCAGAGGAGGTTTCGATTGGATATTAGGAAGAATGTCTTCTGACCTTGGGTGTTTCCATTAATAAATTACTAGATACCACAAAGGAAGATAGACAATTCATGAACAATATACCAATATATCATCTAAGTAGCTTAACAGGACATGTAAATGTCATGCTTAAAAGTACAGCATCTCAAAACCTTTTAAGATGAAGAAAGTTGTTATGAGGGTAAACTATATGAATCATGTTTAACTGGTGAAACTGTATTATCTATAGTGGCAAAAAACTTCCCTTTTATACTCCATAGTGGAATGAAATACATAAAACTTAATGCGACAGAAATCATAAGTTGATATTCATCATTTTATAATTTGGACAGGTATAATTTTGCAAGGAAAATCCCATATGTTGAAAGGAAAAATACGCTCCTACTCTTTTTCCTTTATTAAAAAAATTATGGCTGTTTTATTATTTGCATTACATAATCAAGTCCTGAATAAAATACTTCATGATGCAATATTCTGTACAAGCCACCTGCCTTCCTTATACTGGATTTCACAGTGCTTTTGAATAAAGTGTGTCACCTTTTTCTGATCAGCCAAAAACAAATCACTTCTTTCATATCAAAACAATCACTTTTCTTTTCCCTTCATGAAATTTTGTCGCCTCCAGACTTTGGTTAGAAGATCACAGAACTGACAGAGATATTACCCATAAGTTAAAGCTCTGCCACTCTTGTCTATGTAAAATCAAGCCAAAATTAGCAAAGGACCAATGATTTACTTGTACTCAGCTATTTGTGTCTGGCAAGTGAAATAAGATGAGTACTGGTCTCTGGGCAAAGAGTTTCTTTTCTTCCCACGAAACCAAATTTCCCGCTGTCCAAAACGCAGTGAAGATTAGCCCATGTCTGTTCTTACCAACAGTGATGCTAGAGCAAATGGTGGAAGCAAAGGCATTAAATTCTGCCATGACTAGAAAATGCTGGTTGCGGGAAGACTTGATAGGCTCAGTAGAGTAGTGTAAGGCAAACAAAGAAATAGGATCTGAGGAGTGAATATACAGATAGAAAAACCAGCATCACCAGCAGCTGGTATCATATAATTACTTCCTGCTTTTTTGTTACCTCATGTATCAGAGATCTCGCCCGTTTGCTTAAAAAGCTCAGCACTGACAGTATCACAATGGGTGTCAAAACGATATATTCAAAAGTGAGGCATATCAGAATAAGGGGTTGTTTCTTGTACTTAGATGTAAGTTTTCAAATCAACGATCAGACTGCTGTACTTACTGTAACAAAGTTATACCTTGCATGCTGTTAAACCCAATTTATGGAATGGAGAATTATCTATTTGAGATCCTTCATCTGATGCAAGAATAGGAATATTTTCAAATAACACCACAGAGAAGACATAACACCATAATCTTCAAAGAATGCGTATGCAACAGAGGTCATGTGAGAAACCGGGCAATTCACCATCAGAGCTACACCATAATATTTGGCCTGTGGGATTTTTTCATTTACGTAATAGTTAACATAGAGACACCATAGTGACCCAGTATATCTACAGCACTGTAAAGACACCACTGCCACAGTGGTGAAAGCGCTAGGAGTTAACAGCTGCAGCTGAAGCAGATTTACAGCTGAGCTTTCAACAGACCAAGTGACCTGCAACACTCAGGATATTAAGTAATCCACACATTGCTGAATGTACAAAGAGAATTTTCAGAATTAACAGGAATTTTGTAAGTCTTTCAGACGCTTAATGTTTAAAATTAAACACTCCAGAAAACTGTATTTTTAGAGCATCAATCTCCAAAACCACACATGTTATTAAATTTAACAAATGCAATAACAAAACATAGGCTGGATCAGGATCTATGTCAAGGCACATAATAAAGCACATCCCTGTCCAGACTGTCTCGTTCATACACCTTGGCATTCATAAAGAGCTTCCCAAAGTCAAAAAGGCATTCTGAACAGTCTATTTTCATCATGCTTCTATGTACATCTTACAACATCTTTATAGCTTAATGAAAAATGTTTCTGCAAGATAAATTTGATCCAGAAAATGATATTACTTACAAAGAGAAGTCTGGAAACTCTATTTGTGTTACTTGGAATTCTAGTTCAGGCTTTTACAGCTTCATTTGAAAGTGCTTAATCTATTCAATAGAAGAAATCTTGCAGGCCTCGTGTATCTCTCCGATATGTGGCCATGACAACAGCTGATACAAACTTCAGGTGATAAACATCAGATGGATTACGTGAATGCTGCTTGACATTAGAAAATGAATACTTTCAGTATAAATGACTGAAACAGCAGTCATGTTGCCTCTACTCTGTCTGTACTCTATCACCTGCAGTAGTGAAGCAGGGTGACCACAGAACACACAGCAAGATGGGTCTGTGCAAGTTTGCAGTTTACCAGGCAACCATCACTGTTCTCTCTTAAGGCAGATATGGTTTCAAGCTCACGAAGTAACAACCTCATGTTTCTCTGTAATGATATTAATGGCCAATCTATAATTAATAACCTGGAAGTTTAGAAAGATATACTGATTTCTGGTTTTATTAATTAAGATAAATAATAATGTCTTTCAACATTCCCCTAAAAACAGTGAAGCGGTTTGTTGTGGTTTAACACCAGCCAGCAACCAAACACCACACAGCCGCTTGTTCAGTCCCCCATCAGTGGGATCGTGGAGAGAACTGGAAGGCTGACAGCTGGAAAACTGATGTGTTGAGACAAAGTTTAATATGGAAAGCAAAAGTCACATGTGCAGGCAAAGCAAAAACCAAGGAATTAATTCACTGCTTCCCACGGGTGGGCAGGTATTCAGCCATCTCCAGGAGAGCAAGGCTCCATCTCATGTAGTAGTTACTTGGGGATATGTTACCCCATTCCTCCTTCTTCTCCCAGCTCATATACTGAGCGTGATGTCATATGGTGTGTGATATTCCTTTGGTCTATTTGGGCCAGCTATCCCAGACATGTGCACTCCCAACTTCCAATGCAACCCCAGTCTCCTTGCTATCGTGGCAGTACGAATAGCAGAAAAGGCCTTGGCTCTGTGGGAGCCCTGCTCAGCAGTAATGAAAACATCTCTGTATTATCAACCCTGTGTTCAGCACAAATGGAAAATACAGCCCCATACTAGCCACTGTGAAAAAAATTAACTCTACATGAGCCAAAACCAGCACACCATTAAATACAGCCACAGCAAGTCCATAAGTTTCCCATTGAAAGGAGTACACCTGTTCCAAGCTGACCGCCTTCCCACATGGTTCAGGCTGAAAGCAATGATCAGTGTGACAACATTTTTGTGTTCATGGTAAATTTACTGACTTACAGCCATGGACTTAAAACTTACAGATGTAGAGCACAAATCTTATGAGGGAGCTGCGGTTGTTTACAGTGGAGAAAGTGAGGCTTAGGTGAGACCTTATCACTCGCCACACAACTACACGAAAGGAAGTTGTAGTGAGGTGGGTGCCAATCTCCTCTCCAGGTAAAAAGTGACAGGGCAAGAGCAAATGGCCTCAATTTGTACCAGTGGAGGTTTAGACTGGGCAAGCATTTTTCGTGAAAATTGTGGAAAAGCATTGGAACCGACTGTCCAGAGAAACAGTGAAGTCTCTGGAAGTATTCAAAATGCATGTGGCTATGGCTTGAGGACATGGTTCAATGGTGGTAGTGCTAGGTTAACCATTGAACCTGATGATCTTAAAGGTGATTCCCAACCTTAAAGATCCTAGGATTTTATTATTTCTGGTACTTTAATGGCTCAAACTATAAAAACAAATGCCACTTCCACAGAATAGGCAAGTACCATTCACAGTGAAGTAAAGTGACCTTCTCACAGTGACATTTAAGCTGTTACAATCCAAGGATTTATGCCAGGATGTGAGCATGATTTTCTATGTGTATAGATAGGCAGTGAATCAATTTTATATTTGCTTGGCTCAGTGATTAACAAAATCACAGAACATAAATTTAAATGGAGTAACGTAAAAGACTGTTGACTTGTATAATATGAGATAAACTGAGATGCCATACCTCTAAAATTTTAAACATTTTTAAAAAATTATTTTACAGAAATCTTTTTTTTTTTTTATTTGTAGCTTACCTGTATGTGGTAAAAATGTTTAATTTTTATCCTTTGTTGATGGAGAAGATTCACATATAATAAAAAATATTTATAGCAATAAAGCACAAGGTGATTTATAATTTGAAAATGTCAAGTCTTTTAAAAATTTTCTCCCAGAATGAGAACTACAGAAGTAGTCAGTGCAGCAGATTTTACTTCACCTCTCACAAGTGAGAAAATAAAAATGCTGAATTTACATTAAGAATGCCAAAAGAAAAGTGCCCCGGTGTTTTTATAAATTAAAGTGCAACCATTTATATAAATCATATTCCTCTAAATTTGAAGTACATTAAAGACAGAAGAGCCAAGTCACATACATAGAAACCTCCCTTTGGGCATCACAGTATAAAAAGGATATAAAAAGTTTAGAGAGCATCCAAAGGAAGGCTGTGAAGACGGTGAAGGGTAGAGGGGAAGCCATAAACAGAGTGGTTGAGGTCACTTGGCTTGCTCAGCCTGCAGAAGAGGAGGCTGAGGACAGATCTCATTGCAGTTACAACTTCGTTATGAGTCGAAGAGGAGGAGCAGGTATTGATCTCTTCTCTGTGGTGACCAGTGACAGGATCTGAGGGAACGGCCTGAAGTTGTGTCAGGGGAGGTTTAGGTTGGATATTAGAAAAAGGTTCTTCCTTTAGAGCGTGGTTGGGCACNTCTGTCCAAAGACACACGGTGTCATTCTTGGGGTTGTCCAGCGCAGGGCCAGGAGTTGAATTTGGTGACCCTTGTGGGTCCATTCCAGCTTAGAATGTCCTATGATTCTATCATGAACAAATTTTAGAACCTACACAAAATAAGACATAGGAAAAAACACAAACCCACAGGTTATAGGTCACTGTGCCAAAAGATTTCTCCATATTGTATTGTTTCTCCCACTAGCACCCTGCTCCTTGTCATCATTATTCTTGGCTACATTTTGTGAAATTGTTTACAATTGTGACACTAATAGTTTTGTTAAGATACCGTAGATAACACTAATATAGAACTAGGACAGATAGAAAAAGTTGCAGAAAACTGTATGAAAACAAAATATGGATATGAAACATAAAATATGCAGAATCATAAATATCTAAGGGGCTGTAAAAACTTCTGGAGCTTTCAGAAACTCTCAAGCTTCTGAATTTGAGTTTTAGGCTTTGGGTTTGGGGTTGTCATTTTTTTGTTTTATTTCCAGTTAAAAATAACCCCCCAAAAATTTCTAAATTATGAAAAAGTGCAGATCTTAATGTAAAATCACGGAACCTTAGCCCACAAAGAAATCAATGGTCCATTTACAGCAAGCATTTTAACAACAATCATTGCGTTCATGTAACTTTCTTACACAACCAGCCCTCGCATAAGCATTCACTTGGCTACACTGCTTCCCATATCTACAGTTCAATAGACAGTTTTACTCTTCCTTACATTTACAAACACTCTGGCATTTGAATCTACCTGTGAATACAGACAATCTGTCCTTCAATAGGATTCAGCAAATTCCTCTCATCTTTTTTGCCTGAATCATAAATCTACAAATGCATGCTTGTCCTTACCTAAAAGTTTAAAAGGGTAGGTGTTTGAAATGAATAAATTCAGTTTAGTAAAAATAATCTCATTCACGCATTCAGTATCCTTCATCTTGACCGTGGCAATTTCCTATTCATAATTACATCCATCCTACTGATTCAGCTCATAACTAGTTAGCTAAAAGAATACTCATACTCCTTACCATGTCTAATTTTTTTCCTTGAAGTTCTCAGGCATTTATCAAATTGTATAACTGGACCTACAGCTGCTGTAGCCTAGCACTTTCCCAGTACTATCAATAGATAAAAGTCAATATATAATTGCAAATAATCTTGTCTTCAATCGTGTTGTCTCAGTTTTCACCTACCTCCACCTCTCCACTTCTGACAACATCTACATTTTCAGCTGCCTCACAATATTATCACCTCATGCTAATAATTTTTTATGAAAGCTGATCCCCTTTTATTCTCAGAAGCCTCCTACTGTTGGTATTTTGATTTTCTTGAAAATCCATACCACATGAAGACACCTGAATGAAACAGAAAGTTCCATCTTAATAAGTAGATGGCAGAGCATTGAAGCAGACGGCCCAGAGAGATTCTGGGGTCTCCTTCTCTGTAATACTCAAAAGCCATTTGAACACAACCTGTGCAATCTGCTTCAGTAAACCTGCTATATTGTGGACTATGTGATCTTCAGAGGTGCCTTCCAATGCAAACATCTTATGATTCTATGAAAAGATATAAAAAGAGAAGAAAGAAAAGTAAGATTCAGGAAGATTATGGAGCGTTAATTCCTGGAAGACCTGGAGAGTGAGTACAAAGAAAGGCTGAAAAATTTCTTCTCAGAGAGAGTCAATTGCAAATGTTCATTAGATAGAAGAACCTCTATAGTTACGAATTACCTATAGAAAAAGTAATGACTGATGCATCCTTAAATGAGAAAGGGAAAAGTTACAAACTGAGAAGGGTGCAGAAAAGAAATCCTATTAAACGGCAAGCCATATTAGAATGAAAAGAACCAGCAACTAGATTATAATGTTTTGTAAATTATCTGTCATAGAATAATGACAGAAGAGAGGTGGAACAGATTCTTATCATTCAGCACATTTACCTTACAACTTTACGTTAATGGTAACTTTAGTTAGAATTACACCAAGGACTAATATGGCTGAAATTTCATTTGACATGTACTTTCACTTTTTGGAAAGTGACCTACTAACAACTGCTGTCTATGTAAAATTTTCTAAACAGCTGCTAAATGTTCTGCCAACAGTTAAATGTAATACCTTAATTAGAGAGGGTATCATAGAATAAAGACACTACAAAATCAGTTTTAATGATTTAAATCCAAAACATTCATGTGAGCATTGCTAATCAGTACCAATTTGATGCTGAAAATTAAATTATTCTCTCATAGATGAATTGAAAAATTAGAAAAGATCTCATTCTTGGTCATTTGGAAGATGAAGTGTATTTACTATACTAAAAGAAATATAAAGGAAGAAGCAGAAACAAAATGGAAAGCAAAATATCTTTGTTTACATTTCAATAGCTTACTAATGAAAACCTGATTGCTTTTCAATAAAAATTGCAAGTAATCAATGTTGGGTAATTCTGAAGGTTCTTTACACCCATGATTTAAGGTACTTTATTTGAAATTTTAGGTGATTAATACAGATGGAAACTGGACTGAAAATTTGGAGATTCAAACATATTTAGTATATTTTTTGGCCAAAAGTAACATGTTTTTTTTTAATCAGATGACCATTCTTCAGCTGCAAGAAAGTGCTGTTTTTCTCATTTCATCAGATTTGGTGTATACCATTGTCCTGGGGTGACTGTATGGTCCAATATCCCCATCATCTGTTCCTTTGCCCACAAATGGGCCCTGTGCCTTTAAAACTACATTCAGGAGCGAGGGAAGGAGAAGCCAAGGAAAGCGACAGCACGCAATTTGTTTTAAAGAAAAACCTCACTTCCACCTCCGGAATTCCTCTCTCTCGCTGGACTGTGCAGCCTCACGGGATCAGAGAGTTTTGTTTCTTCTTGCTTTTAATTTTTTTTCTCTAGTTAGCTTAAAAAAAAGTTTTTTGAACTGTGCTGTTCAGCTCTGCCCTGCTCTAGACTAAAAGACCCGAGTAAACACAGGGGAGCCCACGCTGTGTGGCCCACCGGGGCCTGAGCTGCTCTGCGGCCTGGACGCCCAACCCAAAGAGAGAGAGAGAGCTGGGACACATCCACGAAAGGATTCTGAGCCACAGAACGACTCTTTTCTCTGATTTTACCATCTCTTCAGAGCAAGAGAGGTTTATTGTTTCCTATTATTAATTTTTCATGCTTATGAATACTTTACTTGTTAAATAAACAATTTTTTCCACTTTTCTCTGAAAATATTTACTCCTGAACCGAAAGTAGGAGAAGGGCTGCTAAAATTTGGCCCTTTAAAAAAAAACCTCCTTTAAAAGTTTCCTTCCAAATTTGTCCCAAACCAGAAAACCGTATTCTTGGCAAGGCCTCAAACACACAACAGCATACTTTCTTCCCCCTGCCCTTCTCCCCCCAAATCATGCTAGACTCTGTCTTTTCTTCTGACATAAGATAAACTTATTCATCATGTAATTCCATAATTATCTTTCTCATTTATTCTATCCTAGAACTTGACAATATTATCATAAAATCTCAAATTTATTCTTCTCTGGAGAATGTTTTTTGCTGCTTTAGTGAAGATAAACCCTGGTTTTGGTCAAATATTCACTTTTACATTTTTGAGGAGAGGAGCAAAGTACCAATGTTTGATCACAGAGAAGAATTGCTTTGGTTCTTATAGTTGCACAGATAGATATAAGCCATATAATTTGACTTCAAGCTTTTAATGTATCCAGTGTTTTTATACTTGATTGTCTGAGTGTCCCACAGCAATTCTACAAAGTAAACTAAAGGAATTCTCCCTTCAAATCAATTCTCTGGCCATTTAGATAGTATCTTAAAGTCTGCCACTGCAGAGTAGAGCAAGACAAGGAATCTGGCTCCTCATTTCCTACTTTTAGCAATTCTTTCATTTCACATCTAGGATTCTCTCTAGAAACGTAAGATTTTTCATTTAAAGATTTGGCTCACTGTCCCTTGAGATGTAATAGAATTTCTCTTACTAAATAATGATAATCTTTGCTGGTAAGGGGTTTTGTTTTTTGTGGTTTTGTTTTTGTTTTTGGGGGTTTTAAGTTAATTTGTGGTTACACAAAACAAAGCAAAGGTTTTAAGCTTATCTCAGTGTTTTGCTAAATTTCCTTTCTGCATGCTGTCAAAGAGCAGGGTGTGTGTCAGGTTTACGTGTCAGTAATACTACACAAAATGCTCCAGCAGATGCAAGACAAGGTTTGAGGAATAAGAACCTGTAGAGCTACCTAGTTCTTTTGAATACATAAAGAACTGGATTGTTTTGCACCAGCTCCTTATAGTACTGTTTCTCTTTTGCAGGCACTCACAGTTCTTACTGTTTTAATACTAAGAAATAATCATTTTTTTCATCTTTTAGAGTTTTAAGGAACATGTACGACTAGAAATATAGTGAGAAACTGTCGGATGATATAGTGATTATTGTGTGTTATTCTTCACAGATGATTTCTCCTCAGATGACCAACTTCCCTTAACAGGAAACATTCTTGGTAAATGTTCTTTAGAGACCAGACAAATACTAAACAACATAATTAATGAATTGTGAACATAAATGTGTGAAATATAGGTCTATTTATCCCTGTAATTCATTAATATATATATTCTATATAAATATATATATATGAGTATAAAAATATGCATATATAAACATAGGTCTGCCAGAAATTTCAGTTTCAACCAGCATTTCAGTGTAATGAAGGTGATTAATATGAGCTTCATTTCATATGGTTTGCATTTCCTCATCAGTCTTAATACATGCCGTATGAAAGACATATTTCACACTTGCATAATCATTGTTTGGAAAATCTACAAATCTTCAAAATGCCAATCAGGAAAATAAATTCTCAGGTAAATTTGTTCCTTATCAAATTCCTCAGGTATAAACCTATTCAAAACTGAAGCAGAGTAGCTGAGGTAATAGGAAAGTAAGAGGTGAAAGCTGAAGACATGGAGAAAAGAGACGCTTTAAGCTAAAGTACGCTGGTGGAAATCACAGGTAGGAAGGCTTTTGAACAGAAAGGGCCTAAGTTGCATGTTTAGTATTATTATTTACGTATCTGTGTACTTTATGCTATTTGGAAACTCCTTTAGAAATATTTCACTTACTTTTCATTATTAAGATGTGTCTGAATCGTTTTCCCCATGCCTACAATAAAATTCAGGATCCCAAAATATGGAAGTATTTACATTCCATTTAAATTAGTCATTAGTGTTTTCTCAGGGTAAATGCATGACTACATATACAGATTTCTTTCCAGATAACCTGTGTATCTGAGGACAAGATTTATGATTGTCTGCATACTAGAAATGTCCCACCAGTGCTTTCCATGAGAATAGCAACCACAATAATTATTGTATTTCAAACACAGAAAAATAGAACCTTCATCTTTGCTGTCATCTTGCTTTTTCTATCAATACTTTCTCTAAAATTTAAAATGTACACTGAACATAAATTCTCTCATTCAGAGTATAACCACCTTTAAAATTATATGGCAGCATGAGAGAATATTCTACAGAAAAAAGAATAAAAATACAAAACAACTTTTACATTATAAACACAACTTCAAAACAGAAAAGTTATCAGCAGAAACAGGATAAAACTATACCGATATTCCACAAATAAAATACAATAGCTCTTGAGGAGATCTACACATCTTATTTTTCTCATTAGAGTGATCTATTCCCCAGCCTCTGACTGTTTCATTCTGAAAATAATGAGGAAGTCTTAACTCATGAAAATAAAATGTCCTTTAAGCCCCAAGGTACTATGTATTTGTTTCCTATTAGGAACATTTCTGGATTTTTTCTTTCAAATCTGCTTGAAGGAAACAAAAAGTAGTCCTTTCAGTTTAAAAACAGTAAAAAGAATACAGTAGTGCACAGAAGATGCCACTTCATTGTGCTGAACAATCAGCTAACTAACTTTCAAAAAATGCATATTATATGAAAAGTCTCTTTACTCCTTCCCACCCTTGCATTTTTTTTAGATTTTTTAGATTAGAATTTCTAAAAATAATGAAACCAAAATCAATATCTCAATCAATCTGTCTCTAAAATGTGTTTAAAATGCAGTTTTACTTTGTTTACTCGTAGTAGTCTCCAGTTGCTGCATGAAGTGGTCATCAATAGTGCTCATGAATACAAACAGAGAGCATGAAAGATATTGCTCAGATAGGAAAATTTTTAGGGTGTATGAGCCAAAAGAATAAGAACAACATAACATCCTGCATTTTGAAGTTTCTTGTATTTTTCAGCTAAATCAACGTCCGCATTGCACAAAGGATACATGTTTAGCCATGCGAGCCATGGCTGTCATGTAGCAGTCAGACTGCCTACATATTATCTTTATTTTATGACTGCCAGCCTGACCCTTCCATATAGTCTGATATTAGTCACTTCAAAGGGCTTAAAAACTAGTGAAAACAGTAGAAGATCAAGTTGAATCTACTCACGCACCTGTTGTTAGAGAACCACTTCACAGTGAGAAGAATTATGGCAATAATGTCTTCTCCACACACAGTAGAATCTTTTGCCTTGGTAATACAGTGTGGGTTGGTCAGCATGTAAAATAGACATTTTTAGCAACTGTTTCTTGTTTAATTAGAAATCAATGTTCTGTATTTCACCCAGAATGTCTTGTAGTCTGTTCCAAGACACTAAACACAGCAAATGCATCAAGGACCTGACCTACTACGTGAGTGGTGTGTGTACATACCTATGTATTCAATACTACTGGATGAACGTGCAGTTAGTCTGTTTAATTATTTATGACCATTGCACTGTTGTTCTTTAACAACTTTACACAAATGCAATGAGTTCTTCCCAAAAATTGCCACATTAGAATTCCCAAATATCCAGTAGTTAGACAAACTGGTTTAGAACTGATATACTGGCCAGCTATAGAAAAAAAAATTGTTAAATTCTTCTTAGATGATAAATCCAAGGATGAAAACAGCAACAGAAAATTTCTCAGAATGATAAGAAACAGCCCACACCCTGTTATCAAAACTTTATCTGGCCTTACCAATAATTTATATTCTACTAACAGATGTATGCTTATGTATTTCTCTATCTATAATGTTTGCTTTCAAAACAATATTAGCATTTCATGCAGTACATTTTAACATAGAAGAAAATACGCGAAACCTCTTGGAGACAGAAATGGAACCAAAAGAAATGTTTAGTTGCCATCCTACTTGAAAGGCTCCTTTTCTTGTCATCTCGCTGAAACCCCTTTTTATACATATGGAAGATAAACAATATTATAGGTGCTCTACAAAATGTTCATTAGCTATTGCAGAAATGCTTTAACATGTTTTGTGCTGCCACTCCTGTCTCCCTGACACATATAAAGTACAGGAAAGAACAAGGTATGTTCTACATTTGGAGGAAAACATTTTTATAGTCAGTTTATTCAGTTGATATGGCAGTTGGACAACCCGGACTAATGTCAAGGGCTAGAGAACAATTTTTGTGCATAAATCTTTCTTCCAATTTTATTTATTTTTCATTCAAAGAGGAGACTGAATACTACAGCATTGAATTGAACAGTCTATAGTTCATTTCACCTGCAATCAATTAACTCAGAGTTTTTTAATGTGAGCACAAGAAACCAGAATTTCCCTATTCTGATGAAATCTAGATCTGGAAATGAGCTTCCAGGTACAGCAGACTCAACATCATGGAGTTTGAAACAGAGATAAGCTGAGAAGTTTGAAGTAAATCTATCAAAATGTGGAAATGAAGAATTCAATGTTTTCAGAGCTCAAATAAATCTGTGTGTAACCGTGCCTGACTCAGATGATAAGTTTAGTCCTGAACTATCAAATTCATTGCATCCAGATTATAGTTAAAATCATACTGGTTTCTAGCTTGTCAAATATAACGTATCCTACATCTAAATTAAGTCCTTCAGCATAAGAGATTAGGAAAAAAATTGCCTCTTTGAAATAATCCAGTGTGATAAAATCTTTAATTTTGCTTGTGCTCAAGTATTATTAGACTATCAAAAAGTTCTACAGCAAGTTTTAATAATTGACCTCAGTATCTGAAGTTTATTCTGTATATTTATGATCTGAACCTTTTAAAAATGTGTGAAGAAATGAAAACTAATTGAAAACTGAGTTTTTGACCCTGGTATATATTTTCCAGTAGATACTATGATGCATAGAGTGTAGGCCATTTTTTTCTTTAAAATCCAGCGTTTATCTATTTTCATGACAAGTGACGCAGAAATCAGTAGATTGTATTCCTAAGATTCAGTAAATATTAAGGAGAGTATTTCACTTATTTAACTAGTTTACTCATGCAAATGGACAAACCATAGTGAAATAAGTATAGAATTTTAAAACGCTGTATTTGTTCTTTTTTTTCCTGTTATGAAATATTTTCCCTTTGAATATTTGTGATCTTGAAAACCAATTTATATGAATGAAAAATAGCCAGAAGTATCAATACTTTATTTACTCTATTGTCATAGCTACTCTAAATTTATCAACTGAGTTTCATTTATGAAAGCTATTTCATCATGTTCTCGAGAAAGACCACAGCCCTGACTCCAGAGTGAAGTCAAAAAAATGAACAAAAGAGGGAGGAAGGAAGGAAGGAAGGAAGGAAGGAAGGAAGGAAGGAAGGAACGATCTGTAATGCTATGCTATATGACATCTGGGATGAAATACTTTTTCCCATGCTTAGCAGTGCTATCGAACAGCTGTGATAGTTCTAAAATAAATAGGAATTTCCAGCAGAAGGTGGTCTGAAACTTGCAAATGCAATTCAGAGAAACAAGGAATAGAGAGAGCAAAGGAAAAGACAGTGATATAATTACAATATATCAGGTCCATCGGAACCTACTGTTCAAAAGAACCTGAAGAAAGGGCTAAGAAAACATTTTTTAATTCCTTTTTTTATGTTAAAAATCATACACCAAAATAAGGAACCAGAAGTCCAAACCAATTTACATACTACATCTACTTAATAGGTTGTTTGTTGTGTTGTTGTTTTGTTTTCTCTTTTAGCAAAAGCTGTGTCCTGAAGAAATTAGGTAAACATATCTATCTTTTCCTTAGCTTTAAACAATTTCCATTTATTGTCATAAAGTTAAAATGCTTATTAATTTACCTGATGCTTTGGACTGCTTCATATTTATTTACTGGTATAAAGCAGTACAAATATCAGATTAAGTGGTGTGTTGAGCTTGACTATCCACCAGGTGCCCAGCAACCCACTCTATCACTCCATTTCCTCACTTAATAGGTGGGACAAAATATAATGTAAATCTCAGGAGTCGAGATAGGAACAAAGAGCTCTTTCAGCACTTACCAACATCAGATGCAAAATCAGATTTGAGTAGGGGGAATTAATTTATTATCCATTCAATCAAATCAGGAGATGATTATGAAAAGTAAAACAAAATCTTAAAAAAAATCTGCTCACCTCACCCCTTGCTTCCTCCTAGACTCAACTTTACTAATGAGTTCTTTTCCTCCTCCCTTTGAGTGGCACAGAGGGATGGGGAATTGGCTCTAAAAGTGACTGAAAAGACTAAACACATTTAGGCTTGAGAAGAGGAAATATGTGTTTTGGTGCAGGTTTTGGTATACACTTGATATGCAAAATATAATGACATTTCTCTACCTCCGTGTTACCTGGAGCTTCCCATGTTATATATCTTTAATTTACAAAAAAGAATTGTTTACTCTGAGTTAATGTGTGTAAACTAAAGAGTTCTAGTAAAACGTTTTTTTTTTTTTTTAAAGAATTATGTTAAAATCTATATAATTCAATAGGGAAATACATACTTGTTGGAAAGTTGGTAAAATATGTTTCAGAATCTACACCTTTGGTATGAGTCTATATTTCATAGGAACTTCCCATAAAAAGATTGAAGCAACATTAGCGTCAGGGATATCACATAGCACAGTTATTTTATCACTGTACCATCCAAATGGTAAAAAAAAATGTATGCCAGCCCACTTAAATACGGACAATATAGTTTTCATAAAGATTTCCAAACTCAGTTTTAGTTCTTTGGAGTACTTCAAGAACATAAAATTATCATAAAATGGTTCATGTTGGAAGGGATCTTACACATAATTTTGTTCAAACCCCCCACCATGGACTGAGAAACCTTCCAGTAGATCAGGTTCCTCTAGCCCAATTTAACCTGGCTTTGAACACTTCCAGGGATGGGGCATCCATAGCTTCTCTGAGCAATGTGTTCTAAAGTTCATCTTCCTCACTGTGTGGAACTTCTTCCTAATATCTAATCCGAACCTATGCTTTTTCTGTTTCAAGCCATTGCCTCTTGTTTTATCATTTCTTGCACTTGTAAAAAGTCCCTGTACAGCGCTCTTGTAGACCCCCACTAGGTACTGGAAGGCTGCTGTAACATCTCCCTTCTCCACAACCTTCTCTCCTTCAGGATGAACAACACCAGGTCTCTCAGCCTGTCTTCACAGAACAGCTGCTCCAGCCCTCTGATCATCTTCATGGCCCTCCTTTGGACTCATTTCAGCAAGCCCATGTCATTCTTATGCTGGTAGCACCAGAACTAGATGCAGTTTTCCAGGTGGGGTCTCACCAGAGCAGAGAAGAGAGAGAGAATCACTGCCCTCAATCTGCTAGAAATTCTGTTTTTAAACACAGCTCAAGATGTAGTTGGATTTCTCGGCTGCAAGCACACATTGCCAGGTCATGCTGAGCTTTTGATGTTCCAACACAAAGACCTTCTTCCCAGGGCTGCTCTCAATCTGTTCTCCACCCAGCCTATATTTGTGCTTGGGGTTGCCCTGACCCAAGTGCAGGATCTTGCACTTGGCCTTGTTAAACTTCAAGAGGTTTGCATGGGACCACTCTCAAGCCTGTTAAGGTCCTTCTGGAAGGAATCATTTTTCTCCAGCATGTCAACTGCTCCGCACAGCTTGCTCATGGTGCACACATCACACTGGCGGTTTTCAATATTTTTTACTACCTTATCAGGAAAATTATGAATCACTAAATTTTGGCAGGAAGAAAACATGTTCTCTGCATTTCTTTCTTATATAAAGTTCTGTTTATCTTAATGTAAAACACAGCAAAAAATGAGGCTAGTTTGTTTTATTTTATGGTAAGAAAGTTATTGTATGGTTTGTTTTAAAAGGCAATGATGGAGAGATGTGATGAAATATATTCTAACTTAGCATTTTAACTTCTAACTGTGACTTTGAAAAATAAAATGTACTCTGAAAAGAAAGAGATAGAGTTCTTCAGACAGAATTCAGTGCAAGTTTCCGGTTACACTTCCTAGGTTATTAAAAATAATGCTGTTTATCTGAAGCTATTCACAAAGTGATCAACAAGCACATATGCTGAAAACGCATGAGTTCAAAGAAGAAAGGAAAAAATAACACTTAGCCCACCTGAACTCCTACTATTAACTCTATGTAGAAGGAGAAAGCAAAAGTTCAGAGTTGTCAGGAAAGGCTCTATTTTAACATTTGCTCTTTTTCTCTTAAATTGATCACGTTATTCGGAAAAGACAGGAAATTGAGATACCTGCTAGGAAAATGATCCAGACAACCTTTTCTTATCATGGAGTCAATCTCAGTTTGTCATGATTTTTACTAAATCACTGCACAATTCAACTGGTAGCCGCAGTCACAGAAGCATGGATTGGAAGAGGCTTTTAAAGGTCATCTAAACACACTGTCCAGCAAATGAGCACAGATACCTTCAACTAAATCCAGTTAAAAGTTTTCAAGTATGAAAGGGTGTTGGTAAGTGAGTATTGGTGAGCTTTAGGTGTAGCTGCCATGAGAACAGAGAAGATTAAACAGCTGCATAGGTTTCCTGGTCTCTCAGAGCACCTGTCTGGGGGTGGCAGGAATTGCTGCAAGCTAAAGAACAGGAGGTGCCATTTAAAACATGATAATGCACCAACAACAATATCACATCAATTGAAACACCCTGTTTTGCATTCATGAGTTGATTCAGTGACGGAAGAGTCAAGAAGTGATCAGTAAGTATGACTGCCCATTGATATCCGTGAGGGTATCAAACCCTAACAGGCAGGAATAGCCACCACTGTGCTATAGGCTTACTCTGCAATGAAGTCCTTTAGACAGATTTTAAATGTTGAGCACAATTTGATGTGCAATTGAGTAACTATAAAGAAACCAATTTCTTTAACTTTAGCCTGTAAATAAAGAAGTATGTCATAAACCTGAATGCAGTTAGTGGAAAATACACCTCACGAAAAAGGAAAAAAATGAATTAAAATTCCTATTTCATCCATTATATTTTAGGATAGTTCCAATTTTCATTAGACTGTGTCATCTATTTTTCAAAAGCCAAAACACTCTCCTGGTAGATTCTCTCTAACTCCAAAGCTTCTTGTTTGTTTGTTTTCTCATTGAATATTTACATTCGATTTATTTGGTCTTCTGAAAGACCATTTATTTGTAATAGTCTCCACCTTTTACACTGATTCTTGGTGGTGCTTTTATAGTCTGTTTTGTTTGGTTTTGGGTAACTCAAATGTAGATCTCTTTCTTGAAAGTGAATGTTTGTGTGCTGGATTTTTTTCACCTACTGTCTCCACCATAGTATTAAATTATAAATAATTAAATAATTAATTATTAAATTATAGTGTATTAAGCAGTTTGCCCTCATATTTTTCTCAAATTAGCCTCCATGCATTTAATCCAAATNCACCTGTGTACTGAATGTTCATTTAGGGGGGGCAGTAAGAAATTAAGATAGATGAGTTAATTGTGTGACTGCACCTGGAAAAGGGGGTTTCAAGTTATGCTTGGGTAAAAACAATAATGAATAGATGATTGTTCAGAGGTTTCAAAAATCATGATCAGGTAAATGATTAATATATGATTATATAATGGAAAGGGTATATAATGTAAGCACCTGAAACTCATGTTGGGATTGATTTGGGTTTGTACCCCTCTCCCCCGGCGCCGCAATAAAAAGCACCTTGCATATAACCCGCGTGGTTATGTGTTTCTACGCTAACACAATGACCAGTGTTAGTCTTACCATTATATTTTTAATATTACAGTAGGGTTTTCTCTTTTACGAGACCGTTTTTATGCTACAATGTTTTATGAAATCCTTCAAATGCAGTGCTGCTCTTAATATGTGCTACCTCACAGTTCCCACACAGGTGCTAGTCATATCCTACTAATTACTCTCCTTCACTCAGTTCTCTGACATGCCTATTTTATCAGTGCAATTGATGCCAAGCACTGTCCCATTTTATTCTTGGGATGCCAGAATTCATGTTGTTTAGCACTAGTAAGAGTTACTTTAGTCCACTGACTTAATATGCATGCACCAGTCATCTGACATTTAGGCATCTTATTTGTCTGTTTTATTTATTGGTTTGTCTGTGGTTTGGGTGGGTTTTTTTTCCCTCTTGGCATTTGCAGAAACACATTAAATGTCAGTCAGAGATGCTTTGGCCCTGTCAACTCAAGCCAGACGTTTTTCTGTGACTGACAATTTTTCTCAAGCAACGTTTTTCCATGACCTTTTTAATTTTGTGTTATAACAGTCTGGTTCCATTAGAATTAAGGTGTAACCTTTCCTTTCAGATCAAATCCTCTTTCAATAGAGTTCAAGAGTTTCTGACATGCTTGAATCTTTACTCCTTGCATGATTATCTCTTCCATGCGTAAGATTCCAGATCTCTACACATCCTACACCTCTCATAGTATTTCAAATTATGAAAGTCTCTCTTATCCTGAGATAAAACTCCAGAATATCCCTCCTACACTGGTAGCATATGTACTGTGACTAATAGCTTTTCTGCTATATCGCAAGTGCCCCATGTGCTTAACTCTTAAGGTGAGTTGCCTTCACAACCAGCATAACAGTCGCAGTCACTCAGTCTTTAGACCTCAGTCCTCAGCCTCAATCTATATATTTAAGACTGGAAACTCTCTATTACAACCTTAATTTAGGATCTTGACTCTTTTTTCCCATTTTACTGGGGAGCTTCTACTACTTTTATATGTCTTGGAGATCTTTTTCGGATGTTCTTGTTCATATAGCTTCTATTTTGAAGAAATTATTTAGTCTGTTCTTCTCTAAACCTACATTGTACTTATTATTTAAATTAGTAAATGGTAGGAAATACTCTTGACCTTAAAAAAAAACAATGTAATGCAAAAGGCAAGCTGATCTGAACTCTCTGTAACTTTATAGCTCAAGGATCTGTTCCTCAACTGCCCAGCTGCTGCTTTTTTTCCTTACTCTGACCAGTCTATTTATTTCACTCTGAGACACAGCTTGAAACAGCATTGCCAAGACTGTTCACATTGTCCTACAACTCCCATGGGAGCTGATGGCTCTAAAGCCCTCAGAGGACCCTCAGGTACCTCAGTGATTCTTAGATATTCAGCCAGCACACACAGTCATATCCTGCTCCCCACACCACCTTTACATCCCTCCTAGTTTTCTTTTGTGCCAGGACCCAGTACCCCTTTACCTTTCTTTTCTTCCTTCTGCTCTTCCTGAAGTAGCATACATGTTGTTTCACAAGCCCTGCTCTCTGCAGTATGTATATAAAGCTCAAACCAAGTTTACAAGTAGTTTTGCACCTCACTCTGGTTTAATTTGGTTACTTCAAATGAATGCTTAATACTTAATCTATGTATCCCTTCATCATCCCAAACAACAATGCTGCTCCTATAAGAGAATATGAATTTGCATGTCTGTAATTTCTTCAAGGTTAAAAGCAAAATTTAGAAAGTAAGAAAATATTCATTATGGTCAGTCATCAAATTCTTTGTAACTATTTCCAGAAAAAAAAAAAAA
>VZTF01009444.1:153479-194442 GCA_013397755.1 Cnemophilus loriae
GAGGCTGTAATGTGCATCGTCTGACATATTTTTTTCTTAAAACCCATTTCTAGCATATATCATATGATCTTCTTATTTGTACTCTTTAAAGATGCATGGGATTTTTATCTTGTACAACTTTCTACTTTAGATGCATTTCTCTAACAACCCTGCTTCTCAGCAAATATTTCAATGGAAAGAGTTGACAACAAATGAAATAATAAAGCATTCTGAAAGTTCCTGTTATAATTTGTCTAAAAAGCAGGGGAAATTCTAGTGAGAATTTATTTCCTTCTTACTAAGGTATTTCTGAAAGAACATTTTAAAGCATGCATAAATCAGACCAATTCAGCTCCTCAATTCTCATCACACCAGGGGATGTTTCTAGAAATTTCTTTTATTATTTCGTTGAAGGAAATTTGATTGCTGAATATTAAAATGAAAATATAATCTTTTAAAATTAAATTAAAACAAAATTTTCTATGCTGCTGAGAAGTACTGAAAAACGATTATTAACTCCTCTGATCTATTTAATAAGTAGGAGTATAGCGTGAATTGTCTTTTTAAAAGTCACAAAATAATTATCACACTTATCAAATTTTGTTTTCTCCAAAATATGGCAAAATTCAAGGGCTGAACAGAGTGGACAAGAGAAGTGGCGCTGGACAGAAAAACAATTGAAGCCAGCAGGTTACAGTATCTCTGACGGACGTGTATGGTATTATCAGGTATGTTATTATGTATTGATATCACCATTTGCGTTGCCCATTACACCATGTCCGTCTTGCTTGGAACATAAATCTGTAAACTAGGCATCTTGGACTTGGAGGTTGATATTTACAAAACCTGAAATATTTCCCTGGTGTCCTTAAGGCTAGTGGAGACACTGTAAGTATCCATTATTTAAGAGAATGTTTGGATCCAGAGAATCTTGAGTGCACTCTGTATGAAAATAAAATAAATAAAACAAAATTTGTACCTACTTAAAACAAAAAACAAACGCAAAAACAAAAGCAAAAACAAACAAAAGAAGCCCCCAAACCAAACCAAACCAAACTCAAACCCAAAAATAACCCTGAACAAACGCTATCTAATAAGTTTTACTAAGACTCCATCATGTCAGGCATTTTACACTAGTATTTGTCAGAGTCTGATCCAGCTAGTTATCACCGAAGATATTCAATTACTCTTAGTAATTCCCTGACATTCTTAGTCTGGCATCCAGATATCAATATACACTGATACCTGAACACTTTTTTGACAGACCTGAAATGTCTCTGGCAGTGGGAGTTCTGAGGACAATACAACTCAAAATAATTTTTAAATCCTTGCCTTGAACCAAACAAGAACAAAACAAAATAAGTTAGGCTCCATCTTTTAGTTCACTAGGTTGGAACAGAAGACAAGACCAAAAGAACATCGACATGTAGGGGTCACTCATGAAGCACTGACTGAAAATCTTCCAAGAAGACATGCATAAACAGCACCTGCTCCTCAGTAAATCGAAGAATTTTTTTATTTCATATCTATCCAGGAGTCATTTTCTTTTTATACCTCTTCCCCAGGAAAAAAAAACCACAAAAAACNAAGTTGAACATAGAACATCTAGTCTGATCACTGTATAGCTTTGCCATTTATTACACTGCTTACCTTGACAAGTGCTGTCACAATGCTTAAGATAATGTCTATTCTATTCTATTCTATTCTATTCTATTCTATTCTATNGACAATACAACTCAAAATAATTTTTAAATCCTTGCCTTGAACCAAACAAGAACAAAACAAAATAAGTTAGGCTCCATCTTTTAGTTCACTAGGTTGGAACAGAAGACAAGACCAAAAGAACATCGACATGTAGGGGTCACTCATGAAGCACTGACTGAAAATCTTCCAAGAAGACATGCATAAACAGCACCTGCTCCTCAGTAAATCGAAGAATTTTTTTATTTCATATCTATCCAGGAGTCATTTTCTTTTTATACCTCTTCCCCAGGAAAAAAAAACCACAAAAAACCAAACAAAACCAAACAAATAACCCAAGGCTCTAAAGCTTCAACTATGGCTATGGAGATATCTTTTTATCATTCAGTACTTCCCTCACATCGTTTCCAGCACAGGAATATATGGGAGCTCTGATGGAAAAATATCAGCTCAGAATGTAATTTGATTCATTCAAATCAACATTCTGAGTCACAATGTTGTGCTATTCACATTTGGTTTTTTTTTATACTTCTGTCTTTACCTTTTATCAACACTATGAATACAACCGTGGAAAACATTCAGTATTTAGTATTAAAAGCACATGAAATTACAAGGAGATGATACTCAAATCTGTGCTCAATCCTGCTCTCAGGAAGCAAAAATAGTATTTATCTCCATTGCAAAAATAGTATTTATGTAAATGATAGCAGGATGAAGCCCTAAAATAGTATCACTTCTGGCCATATAAGTGCAGCAGTTTCAGAAAGTTGTATTCATTTTGAAATCTTTAATGCACAGCATATAATGGATCTTCTCATATCTGATTTAGGAATTGAATGAGACAGATTAGAATACCATTCCTTCTGCCATACTTTACACACAGTCTGCTTACAGACCTACAAGTTCATGTGCCATTTGAGCTGATAATGCTCTATCTTGTTATTGATATTATTTGCTGTTGAATAAACGTTTTTTTCAAAGCTGTGGTATAGCTTTTTCTCAATAAGAAATGCTTAAGAAAAGAAGAAAGAAAAAGGGTCAGGTGCATCTATATACAGTTTGCTGAAAATGACTTTCAACGGCAACATCAATCAAAATAGGGATTTTGTAATTTTCTTATTTCCAGCCTGTTTGGGTGAGAGATATGCTGTGCCACTTGTGCATGAAGCTGGGAAAAATTGACCATACTTTCTTTCCCAAAAATTCAGGACAGCAAAATGTGTTTGTAAAAGTATTCTCTGGCCTCATAGAAGGAATGATATGACTTGGGCTGAACATAGTAACAGCACCCTGCAATCATTACATTCAGGCAACTGATGGTTCACCTCAAAATACTGATTTCAGGTGGCATTTTCTTTTCAGCACAGGGGAAAATGGAATTACAGATTTTACTTTAACATAGTAGAGGTTTCAGTTTTAAAATATCCTGAAACAAGAGAAATACCTAAAACACAGCTTTAAATTTGCACTAGAGTGATATAGTCAGTACTGAAAAAACTTTACACAAATGACTATATAAAGGTACTTAATGTTCTATAACAGTTCATATTGTCCCTTTATGCTTCTTATGCCTCTCTACTTGCACTTCCTAAGCAGAAGTTGGCTCTTAATAACATTAGAATAACTAAGTTTCTAATAAGTTTCTGATATAATGCAAATAATCAATGAGTGTTCATGACTAACTTCATTCTTTTGACTCAGTTTCTACATATATTAGCTGAAGAAATCATACTTTTCTGGTAAATGTAACTTACTAGGAATAATATTTGCATCTTTAATTTTGAATCTGTCAAAGTAAAGAGCCAGTCAGAAAAAGATATCATTGCAATTTAATTTTTATTATAGATTGCATGTTGGAAAGACCATTATCAAGGATTTAGGTTTGCTTACTTTTGTTAAATATCTTAACAAAAAAAAAGTTTAATGAATGCAGTATGTACTATTCAGACAGAAGAATATTTTTGCCTAACCAGCTAGAGTCCATTATTCGTAAACGTTTTAGACACCTCATGGAAAACTCCACCTCTTATGCCACAATTGTAGGTAGACCGAAAGATTTCTAGAAAATAAAACTTTATTACAATGCTTAAAAATACACAGAACACAACATCAAATGACATAATCAGTCTTTCTTAAATATTTTTATGTTTTACCGATGAGGATGCCTTGCTTGAGCTCAAAGAAACAGAAATATCAGAACACAATGACATATATTACTTTATTTTAAGAATACACTAAACATTGAAGGAAAACAGTGGTTTCTTTTAGTTGCTTTAGTATCTTTCTTCATTTAATTTGAAAACTCATGATAGACAGTAGTAATAATTATCATTCAGATCAAGTCAAAATACCTTAATTAGTTATAGCTGAATATCAAATGCACGTTATGTTCTCCTAAATATTGAACTTTAATAGATTACACCTTTCATACAAAACTCTGAAGGATACATTATTTATTAGCATTGAAGCACAAAAGTATGGTATTTGTTCTATGGGTAATATAGAGATTCTCTTAAAGTACAGCAAATCATATTGTAAGCTCATCACAGATGGTACAGCATTATATTATGCAGTGTTAAATGTCCACTAACTTTTAAGAAATATTTATGTGATCATATGAATACCTCTTTAAACAAAGTGGATGCCAGTAAAAAGATTGCAACTTTGTAAAAACTATATATTTCTAATAATAATTATAAGAGTTGAAATATTATATAAGCAGGGCAGTTAATTAGATAAATAAAAAGAGTAACATACACTTATCTTCATTACCTCTGATTTTATAAACAGAAATTCAGAAATGTTCAAGGAGTTTATTTTTCTTATTAGCGACTCAAAATTCTTTATTTCTAAGGATACATTGAATTTTTGCATCATTGAACCTCATGGAAGCTCAAAATTAGGTTACAAGACTGATTTTTTATTTTTTCCTCTTGTTATTTTTAAAGTTCTGCAATATATATATAAAGACTATGGAATTTAAATAAACAAACCGTGCAATCTCTAGCAACTACCAAACAGATATTTTTAAAACAAGTTTTTGAGTTGATACTCACCTATGGAAACAAAACAGTGTACATAAATATATTTGTGTGGGTTCATTGCTGAAATTTGAAGTGTATGGCTAAACCTCGGCAATAATAAATGGAAATTTTAATACCACCTCTTTCTTTTTAACATATACTGATTTTTGCCATCCGTGGTAAAAATAGGAGCAATAGGTACTAAAAAAGTAAACAGAACAAAATCCTTATAATGGGTGGAAAACAACTGCCATCTGAAACTTCTGCAAAATATTTTTAAAAGTGACCATAATAGACATATTTAAGTAAAGTTGAAATAAGTATGTATGGAAAAATATGATTATCTTAAGAGAAGACAGAAATAATTAAATTTCTAAAATTATTCATTAAAAATGCCATCCCAATCATTCTATTATTTGAAAGGAAAGAAACATTAAGAAACATAGTTAAGATTTGGGACTGCTGTACCTCAAGACATACTTCATGGAGACGGCATCCACCAAAGGTCGACAGGGTTTTGAGTGATTAAACTGCCATTTCTATTACGACAGAGAAAATTGAAGCTCAGGTGACTGTCTTGGAGACCAAAACATGTCTATTGTAGACTTTACTCTTGGTGTATTTTGAAATACATCAGTCTCTTGAGGAAGCCAGTTACAGTCTCTGGCAGCCACCCTCTTCATTCTTTCTTCATAGCAATGCATTAGCTGTTTTCTAATTAATAGCCTGAGATGTCCAGAGTTGTTTTGGCACACTTCTAAATAGTAATGTAATCATACGATATCTTCTTTAGCCCATTTGGTCTGTAGAAGGTAAAGGCATAACACACTTCATACTGAATTAGATTTTAACAGGTTGCATATTATTTACACAGTTGGTCATAACTGACTATAAATTTCGGGTAATTTTAATATTAAAAATCTATTTGGTTTTTCATAACTAAAAAAAATAATTTGAAATAGCCTTTAAAATTCCAAAATAGAATACTATAGAGTAGCATTGCATTAAAAAATACCTGCTATTAAATTTCTTGTGAATTTTCAACTAAAAAATAAACAGAAATTACACATTTTTAAAAGGTATTTCATTTTCATACTTTGGCATACTGACAGAAGAGCTCCTGACCTGTAAAAGTTTTATTAGGATTGTTGTTTTGGTTTTCTGAGGTCATCAACATGGCAATTACAATTTTATATTTGGTCTGGTATATATTGGGGAGGTGAGGAAATAATATTTTCTGGAAAATCAATGTATTTTAGAATAATAGGGAATAATTCTAATAGAAAGTGGTTATTAAGATATTTAAAGAATACAAATACAATAAAAAATGTGTTCAAATAATCTATTTTATTCTTTAAAATAATGCATAAAATATGATGGTATTCTAAAATAGTTGAACTAACCTGGGCTGCTGTAGTTTTTGACAAAAAAACAACATGCATATCCAAAAACATAGTGGTCCTCTGAAGGAAAATGTAGATCCTAACCGGTATTTGATCGTAATTTAGCTCACTAAGAAGAAAATTTTAAAAAAGAAATTACAGATTCTGAATAATCACGAGCTGAACATCAAACAGATACGTTCCTGGAAGGAGTCTAGATTCATTAGAATAAGAAAAGAAACCTAAGTCAAGGTACACTAATATTCATATATATAAGTCTCTGCTAAAAATACCACAGAACTAAATTTTCTCCACGTTTAATTTTTTCACCACCACGAATGTGTAACACTGAACCACTTGTAGGTTTGACAGATATATATATATATATNTCTATTCTATTCTATTCTATTCTATCATAGAATAGCTGAGGTTGAAAGAATGTCTGGAGATTATGTGGTCCAATCTCCTCGCACAAAGCCATGTCAACTAGAGCAGGTGGCCCTTCTCAAAAGTGTGTGACAACTGTAAAGTTATAAACAACTTATAAAACTCCAGCATGCATTCTAAACATCTGCCAATAATATCTTCATAGCAGATAGGAGTACATATACAGGTCAAATGAAAAATAATAATCCCATTAATGCTAAAGAAAATGTAGTACCATTCTACTCACTGTTCCTCAAGACAGATTTAATTGGAAATATGCTTTAAAGTACCCTGGGAGTTCCCAGGTTAAGTACCTATGCACCTGATTTATGGAGCTAAAATTCTCAGTCAGAGATTTTCTTCCTAATGACTTTGCTTTACCATCAATGGCTATGTTTCACCACTGCATTTGAGATTGCCGTTAAAGACAGGAGGAGAATATAATGTTCCTTCTAAATTATCTGTGAACTTAATTTAAAACTGCTCTTTTCCACTCTTTTACTCTACTTACTGTATATAATGTTACATGATGAAACTACAGTAAAATTGATACAAGTGTTGTGGGAAAAACAAAAATATTTTATCAGCATAAAAGAATTAATTACATTTTTTATATACCAGTATTTAAAACAGCTCTTGATCTTTTCACCTCAGGAAGCCGTTATAAGTATAATGCCTAATTATTCACTGTAATCAATTACTGTGTATTCTGCAAAATCCACATTAATTTTTCTGGCTTTTGTGTGCTAAAGTTCCTCTCTCAGCCAATCAGTTGTTGCAGTTGCTATTTTCTATAAAAACAGCTGTGCCACACTATTCTCAGTGACTGTTTTCTGATCTTATTGTGTTTCTAGGAAAAGTCACCAACCCTGCTTGAACAGTATGTCATGGGCTTATGAGAATTGATGTTGGGAAAACAGATACTTCACATGTAACAGGATGTTTTAGCATAAGTATTTCACTCACCAAATGTGAAAAGTAAAAATTTCTTGCGGCAGACACATCATCTGCTCACAATTCAAAGGATCACACAGGTCTCAGAACAGCTGAGATGAAACAAATTATATTTGCACACATTTAAATATACCACAATTTTCTTGAATGCCTCTATCTGGTAAAAAATGTACCACAGTTGCATGCTCACTTCAAACTGAATAGAATCAACAGCCAAGTGAAGCTGACTTGTGAACAAAGTCTGAACCAACATTTCAATATTCAGTCATGATATTCCAGTATTTTCACACAGCTAATATATTATCAAAATGAACTTTCATCCTTCTCTCTTTGCCTGTTATGATCACATGATATTTTTGCAACATCAACTGCTTCTGTGGTAAAGTGACATTATGAGTGCACTGAACTGTTTCACCCTCTTTTAACTTAATTTATTACATGTACACCATCAGCACACCATGCAAATATTAAAAAGTACTGCATAAGTCACCTTTGTACCAGCTTGAGAAACTCTGAAATAAGCCTAATTAAAAAAAAAAAAATTGAAGACGCTATTTCTAAGGTACATTAAGTTGCTCATCTTTTATAACTCTTGGAAAAGGAAGAGATGAGCAGCACACCAGTTTCTGGGAATCATGATGCACTGACGTTCCAGTAGCCCTGAAATATGAGAAAAATCTTCCTTTCAACAGATTATGTGGGATGAAAAAAACCACTGATCTCAGTGTTCTTCCACAATTATATCATTTGAATTATTTACTAAAGTAATTCGTGCAATCGCTTACGCCTGTACTCCCAGCAGATACTCAGAATGCGGTTTGCCTTGAAGGTACTAGTCGTTACAAGAAAGCCATGTTCACAGTGATAAAACGTTTGGTGCACATAACACAGTAAAATCCTAAATGCGTAATGATACCACTAAATATGAACATAGGCATTTGTGTATTTGTCTGTACATGCACATTCCACATTACTGGAATCATGTCTCATGGTTGTGACTAAATTTGACAAGTTTTCTTAAGGTCAATATACAAGCCAACTGATTATGAATAATATATAAGACACTAAAACTCCTGGTTCTGACCAAAAAGGGATAGTGGAAGACTACCTGAGGAGTACTTCCATTCAGGCTTCTTCTAAAAACAGACCAGTTCAGGGGAAACCCCAAATATAATCACTGTCAAAGAGTTTTATTTTATCATTATTAACACTATGAAGTACTTATAATACATATTCATCAAATCACTGTACGTTCAAGAACAGCTTACACTTCTGAGATAACCGACTTCATCACGAGAAAGAAACAGCTTTACAGTCATTTTCTCTCTAGAAGACAGGATGATTTTTCTTTTCTTGGCAGCATATTGGCAAGGTGATATCAGTGTGGGTGCTGCAGGGAGACCTCTTTCAAAAGACGTCATGGTCTGTCTCATTCGAGCCGCAGCTGGATACAGCTGGCTCCAGTAAAGCCACCAAGGACACAACTGAGCCCGTCAGTCACATGTGGTGCCCCTTCAAACACGTATTAAAAAAGGTTTAAAACTGCCAGGTATAGAAAGAACAAAAAGAGAGAGACCAGAGAGAATACCAAAGTCAAATCAGGAAGGGGAAGAACACCAAGCTAGAGAAGATCTCCATATTGCAACCCATGGAAGATTTGTACTGTCTGTACCTAAGCTGCAGCTGGGTATTTCTGAGGCAACTGCAGGATATAGAGAGGCCACACTGGAGCAGAGGAAGTGTGAGGAGACAAGAGAGGCAGAGAGGAACTACAGCGTATTGACTTTAAATCCCACCTGCTGTATCCCCCTGAACCCCTTGGTGAGGACAATGGTGTTTTGGAGTGCAGGATTAATGATCAGCTTGAGAAAAAGGGAGGGGAAGGGGTTGTTTTAAGGTTTTTGTCTCTGTTTCCCACCAGGCAAATGAGTAATTACTTATTTGTTTTAATTGGCAATAATTTAAGATAATTTTCCCCAAGATGAGTCTGCTGCTAACCACTATCTCCTTGTCTGGTAAGAGACTTTACTATAGAAGTTGCCCCATTGGACCTCTTGTTTGGAAACAGAGAAGTGGGTGATGTAGTGGTCAGAGGCTGTTTGTCGCACAGCAGTCACGAAATGACAGTTTTCAATCCTGGAAAAGAAATGAGGGGATCAGCAGAAATGCCACTTTGGACTTTCAGAGGGAAGACCTTGACTTGTTTGGAGACTGATGGAGCAAGTCTCTTGGTAGGCAGACCTGAAGGGCAAAGGAGTCCAGGAAGAGGATGTGGGGAACCACTAGCCTGTCATTCTGACCTCAGAGCCAGGGAAGGTTATGGAACAGGTTATCTTCAGTGCCATCACACAGCATGTATGGGGCAACCAGATGGTCAGGCCCAGTCAGTACAGGTATACGAAAGGCAGCTCCTGCCTGACCAACCTGATCTCTTTTTATGATGTACACCTGACTAGTGGATGAGGAAAAGGCTGTGGATGTTGTTTACCTGGACTTTAGTAAAGCTTTTGACACAGCTTTCCACAGCATTCTTTTGGAAAAGCTGGCAACCCATGGCTTAGATGATTGTATCCTTCACTGGGAAAAATCTGGCTGGGTCCAGAGAGTGGTGGAGTTACATCCAGTTGGTGGCTGGTGAAACTGGTGTTCCCCAGGGCTCAGTGCTGGGGCCAATCCTGTTTAATACCATTATTGATGAGTTGGGTGAGGAGATCAAATGCACCCTCAGCAAGTTCACAGATGACACCAAGTTGGGGGAGAATGTTGATCTGCTGGAGTGTAGGAAGGGTCTTTAGAGGGTTCTAAATAGGTTGGATTTATGGGTCAAGACCAACTGTGGAAGTTTCAACAAAGTAAAATGCAGGGTCCTGTACTTTGGTCAAAACAACCACATCCAGCACTGTAGGTTTGTGGAAGCGTGGCTGGAAAGCTGCCCAATGGAAAAGGACCTGGGGTTGCTGGTCAACAGCTGGCTGAGTGTGAGCCAGCAGTGTTTCCAGATGGCCAATTGTATCCTGGCTTGTATCAGAAATAGTGTGACCAGCCGGACCAGTGAAGGGATAGTGCCCTGTATTCAGCACTGGAGAGGCTGCACTTTTAGTTTTGATCTTGTCAGTACAAAAAGGACATTCAGGTACTGGAGGGTGTCCAGAGAAGGGCAACGAATCTAGTGAAGGGTCTGGAACATAAGACCTACGAGGAGCGTCTGAGAGAGCTGGAGCGTTTTAGCAAAGAAAGAGAAGAAGGCTCACGGGAGATGTTATTGATCTCTACAACTACCAGAAAAGAGGTTGTGTCGAGCTGGGAGTCATTCTCTCCTCCCAGTCAACCAGTGATAACTACATGGGAAACAGTCTCAAGCTGTGCCAAAAGCGGTGCAGGTTGGACATCAGGAAAATTTTTTTCGCTGAAAGAGCAGTGAACAGGCTCCTTAGGGAAGTGGTGAAGTCACTTGGAAGTGTTCAAAAAATGAGCAGGAGTCCCATTTAGTTCCATGATTTACCAGACGTGGTGGTATTCAATCAAAGGTTGGGTGCAATGACCTTGAAGGCCTATTCCAACTTCAATGATTCTACGAGTTATCAAAATCTGAGATTTTGATTGGTGTTCTGTCCAGAAAGCTTTCTCTTCCATATTAGAATAAAACTCAAATATTTTAATTTTGTTTATGAACAACAAAGAAATCAAATGAATAAACATTTTTACATTAGGACACTTGACGAGAAAAATAACTACACATGCATATCCTTCTGCCAAGACAATATTTAATTATCTTGGCTTTTTTTAATCTTTCTGGATTTTCTCCACATATTTCATATTTATCTTAAACATATTTACCAGTTAAAAAAATCATTAGAATTAACATGTTTCCATCAGATTTTCCTTGTGAATAGTGGTGCATTTTGTCATTTTACAGTTTAATAAATGAGAAAAAGTGCGCATCACACACATTCAATGCAAAAAAACTCAAAACCAAAACAACTAAACCAAGCGAAAACCCCAGAATTTTTATCTTTTCCAATGTCAAAAAGTTTTCAGCTTGTTCATGGGCCAGTGGTATTTTTTGGGTTTATCAAATATATATTTATTTATTTTTATTCTTTTTTAAAGCTATTTGATATTAAAATTCCCTGACAATATTAGCCAAATTACTTTGGAAGACAAATGCAACTTTCTCTTCTGAAAACACAAAAGTCATTGCCTGTGTTTTTTCTTAAAAAACCCCTTTTACTAAACACCTGTAATATGTCACGACTGCAATGAAGTTCTATCTTTTTCTTCTGAATTCTAACAGAGTTCATTTAATACAAGAGATTTTTTTTCCATGTTCTTGGTTCATGACTTACCCATGAATACAATCTATTCAGTACTCAGTCTTCTCAATGTCTTTCTGTTATTTTCACCCCTGCTCACACATTCATAAGAAGAAAGAGTTCTAATGACAGCAAGGGATGGATGCAATAATTAACTCTAGAGAATAATTTTAACGAACTCAACTTCATACGAGACATGAAAGCGGATTTCAACCTTGGAAATTAGCCTCGTCTCCAAAAAACATATCTTGTACTAGTTTCAAAAGTATTAAAAGCAAAGTCAATGCTACTAGGACAGTTAGAATTAAACACAACCCTCAGATTAGCACCAGTAGCTAAGGCTGAAAAGATCTGAGCTAAAAATGGCTTCAAAGATAAAAAAATGGATAATGTTCTGCCAAACAAAGGATAAAACAGAATTTAGGGATAAAAGAAAATAGGTAAATGAAGCCCTTCCCTTTGCTGTTATCACCCCCAAAAAGCAAAGCATAACTGAAAAAATAAAAGTAAACCAAAATGGCTCAGGCTATCATTAACATAAGAATACCCTACGAAATAGCAAGTGTTGTTCTGAGGCATAAAAGTTGTCAAATGCACTTTTACAAGTTCAGTAGATTATGCAGATGGGCAGTAATAGTTCCAACAGTCAGGAGTCCTGGATAGAACATTACCACACAGGTAGGATGATAAGACAGAAGAAGCAACAGAAATCAAAGTGTTTGTTAGGTTTGGGGGTTTTTCGAAATACAAATTTAGCAGAAGTTATCCTGTACCTTTACACTTTTTACATCAAACTCATCATGGATGCCAGGAAGATGATAATGCAACAGAAAGAAAGAAATTAAATTTCTCAACAAAATTGCTAATCACTTACATACTTGCCAAAAGCTTTAGTTGTTATGTCCAAACTAATATATATGAAAGAAGGTTGCCTACTATTGAGAATGTTTTTTTATTTCTAAATAATGTAAGATTGTGTAGTACTTTTATTATAGTCATTAATACAACAACAACAACAAAAAAATCTGATTTGTACAACATTGTCTTTCTGCAAATAAAATACCCAAAAAAGAATTACACTTTAGAGTTCCAGTATTTAAGGAAGTAGTGAAGTCTAGCAAGGATAATAAGTTAAAATTCATCATCAGTTCTTTCCTGGCTGCAAATGTCTCTGTTTCAGAGTTCACATAGTGTATTTATTGACATCAAAAGTAAAGGCTTGAGATCCATTTCAGCAAAATAATTAAGCTTATCTCTAATTCTAATATCAGTCATCAAATAATCTTAATGATACTATTTAAATGCTTTAATTTTTTATCTTTATTCATGGTTTGGTTTATATTGTCATGTAAAACTAAAGTTCTGGAACTCCTTGGTTTCATGAATAAATAGCTAATTAATTTGGGTTATAGATGGAGAATTACCTCCCCCAAAATGCCAGATCTTAGAATTTAATATTTAATTTTCTCTTAGGAAAAAAAAAAAAAAAATTGCTGGAGTGTGAAGCCAAGACTAATCCAGCAGCAGCTTTGAGTAATCCCTGAACCCTTTGTTTAAACTAAAGTAAAAATTTCAGGGATGGGTGAGAAAACAAAATAAATGAAAACTAACATTCATCAGCCGAGTTGTGAATGCAAAGTACACTACAAATCTTTTTAATTGGATGTGCAGAAAAGTGATTCAAAAGCTAATGTTGGTAATAAATGCATCGTATAGTAGATAGCAATTTCAAGAGGAAAAACTCTTTAGACGGATAGCTACTGTCCCAATGTTCAAACTCTCTTTTGTATTAAAAAGATAATTTAGTGGCAATTAATACAGCCAGTTTCCATTCAAAATAAAACTTACAGTGCAGAGGTGAGCCACTTTTCTCCAGAATGTGGTATCTGTTCATATAAATTAAGTATGAATTTGGGGATTGAAATTCCTGAAATGCTACTTTTCAGATCTAAATATGAATTTATGTGTAGTCAAATAATTAATTCAAGCGACTGATTAGAATCTGTGCATCCAAATTTTTCTCTGTAACAGGAATGATTTTGTGAATATCTTAATGCATAAGCGATACACTCACCAGCTCCTCGTTTCTCCATTTATAGTTTAATGCCTTACCATATAGTTACACAGATACATAACACACTTACCTCCCAAGTTTACTATCTTTCAAACTTTATATTTTACTGAAACACAAGGAAACAGGATTTGAATGTGTGAGTTACTTTATTGGCTTGATCTTTTTGAAGTGAGTTTGCCAGAAAAGCTTTCTTTTAAAGGTATAATGACAGGCATTGACCATGAGGGACTAGCAAACTACACTGTTACGTCGTTTTAGGTTAATTTAAAAATTTTCAAACTTTAAGTTTTGTCTTTGACATGGATGAGAAAGGAGTTGGGTAACAGCTTTTGATTTTACTAGGCTTATTCAATTAGAAATACCTTGTGATCAGACTGCAGCACATAAATGTGATGAAGCTAGATAAATAGAGAAAATAAACAGAGAAATAATCACCACATAACCAGAACAACACTAAGCTGAAACCAGGTAAGAAACTAATTCAATACAGCTGATATGGCTTGATATTTCTGAAGATCCATCTTCATTATTTTGGTTGTTATGATTCTATATTTGTGCCGTGTTTAGGCTCTGTTGAAACTTCTATCTATATTTTTATCCTAATGGATAGCTAGCTTTAGCCTGAGTATGTCATATATGATCTTCAGTTCATGGCAGTGCTTTTAGGATGAACACCATTTCTGAAGCTCATAGTCATTCTAATAGAAAGGAGTAATATAAAAGCCTTGTGTCATTCTAAACACCTAAATATCTAGAGTGAGACAGCTAGACTGAAGAACAAATACAAAACCCAAAACCTAACAGATCAAAACAGAAAACCAATCCTGAGATCAAGACCTCAATATTTTTTTAAAATATGTTACTGAGAAATGTAAATACATTAAGCAATTAGGCTTTTCCTGAAAATACAAATGTTATAATACTGCATAAGTATTATACAGTTAATCCAAATGGAAAACCAAGGAGCTAGCCAGTTCTGAAACTACAGTTGAAAAAATCAAATTTGAGAGGAGGTTAATCGCAATCCCTCTGAGTATCACAAAACATATTTGATCTATAAGGCTCTCCAAATGCTTTCTATTATATCCATCTTCATATTGAATTGTTAGTCTAATACCATTGTCCTGAATGTTAGAGTTAGAAAGGATGTTTAAGATCCTTGAATCCAGCCATTAATTCAGCAATGCCAAGTCTGCTACTAAACCATGTCCATGAGTGCCACATCTACACATCACTTAAATACCTCCTTTATATTATTTCTTCCTTAAGACAAGACTGTTTTGTCTCTCCTGTGATATCCAACCAGGTAATACAGATCTGTACTTTGTCACAAAACTTCACAAATGGCCAGTACTAACCAAGGAGAAGAGCTAGGGTGCAAAGTACTGATGTACAAGAGCAAATATTTATTCATGCACACAAAGTGTCCCAGCAGCACTGAGGCACCCTGAATGTGATTTTACACAAAGTTCTAATAACCTTTGAAGGTTCACAGACAGTGTGAATTGATTAATCGGTAATACCACATTACCCATTACAAGTTATAGCAAAAGTCTGAAAGTAATTACATTTTTTTCAGAATTCTTCCTACTTGTCTAGTGATTCAGGTGTCCCAGGAGACAGACTTTCCGTAGTTACTTATCTATGACACCAGACAACACTGAGCGCTCCACCAGAGAAGGAGGTGTTAGAGGAACTGGAATGCTGGTGTTATCTTGGCTGACCAAGGATGTCCTTTATCCTTTACAGACAGCTCTAAGATTCCAAGAAGAAAAGTCTTTATTTCATGAGGTAGGCTGTTATTTAGTATTTTTTTCTTTAAGCATGGACAATATCTAAGTCTTTTAACAGCTAAGTCTTCGGTAAATTCTACTAGCTCATTACGTTGCACTGTAATACACTTTCATAATATAAAGACTGATTGATATAATGGCTAGGGAAGGAATTTTCTTAATTTGCAACAATGGAAGCTGCTGTAATGTTTACCATGTTATAATGTTTATAGCTTGAAAATTTATTTTGAAGAAAGAATACGGTGCTTGACTGCTATCTCAAATGAAATTGCCCAAAACTCTAAGTCTTTAGGTAGGACTCTGTCTGCTGCAGTGTCACTACATATAGTTAGACAGCTTTCTGATCACGGAAGCTCAGGGGGAGTCTTTTGTTCCTCCTTGATTTACATAAAGAAATCTGCCCCTCGTTAGTAAAGATCACCTACTTGAAAAGAAAACTTGCCAGATTCGGATACAAAATGATGAAAATTATGCCAATGTATATGCATGATCATGCAATGTGCTTGAACTAATCAGTCATAGCTGCATATGAAATGGAACATGAAATAGCCTGGGCTTTGTTAACAGTATATGGTAAATTATAATAGCATGAATAAAACAGTTTATGCAAATAAACATTTAATGAAAATAATTATGGTTGAAATTACTGCAGTTTTGCAAAGATCTATTCATTGGAAAGATTTTTAAGATATTAGCTGAAGCAGCAATGTCTTTCTAGTTTGTGTTTCTAGTTAAAGGAATATTTACTTTTAACAAATACAGCAAAATTCTAGGTGAATTTTGCACTAAATTTAACTCTGCTCAGTGCAAACAAAGGATTCAGAATAAATACTGATTCTCTTTTTCAACTCCCTCTCAACTATCAAAGAAAAGAACACTGACTTTTACTCCAAGGCTACACGGGATAGTTCCACTCTATTTAGTGCTTTTGAAAAAATTAAGAAAAATGTAATCTGAATAAGTAAAGTCACTTTTAGAACTGTAAACTCAAATGTCTGTAGACAATTCTAGAAAGTGCTCCTGCATTGGTTACACTGTTGTGCAAATTGCATTGAGGCATGTCAATCAAATCTGCCACAATACAAGTTCCACATAGAAATACCGTTTTGCACCCTTATAAGAACAGAAGTGTTTAAATCCTGTTTATATAGGTAGAAATAATTCACACAGAGAATTCTCACTCTGTAGGACATTCATCTTACAAATTCTGAGCCAGCCTAGAGCTAGAGAAAAAAATGTACAGGCCCATATAAGTATCACATACAACTTTTTGTTGGATGTGAAAATCCAACAGTTCTCACATCTCTGAAATGTCATTCGTAGTAAAACACTTCTCAATATTTGTAAGATTATCAAAGAAAAGGCAATGTATCTGCATAGATCACCAGTCAAATTCAGGTCAATATAATTACTCAAAAATTGGCATATTTCTGCATTATCTGAGGAGAATTCATGCTACATTTGGTGTCCCATCTGTTAGTGGTTTTGAGGGTTACAGGGCTTTTTTGTTTATTTTGATTTTTTATACTTTTTGTCTATAATGTTTTGATGCTGATTTTAGGTGCTCTACATAGTTGTGTCATTGGTTTTCCAATCATAATGCTATAATTTGCCTACAAAGCATCAGGCATGCTGGCATCAGATTGGGCTCACCTTTCTCTGTGAGGAAGGAGAGTCTTTGCTCAGAAACTAACTGGGGCCATTGGCAGAGATTAAAACTAGATGTGATGGGGAACGGGGAAAATATCAAGCTTATCCCTGGCAAGCTGTGGGATGATACACAAAGGTTAGAGGGACAGTGCTGGAAGTGACCTCTGTTAGTGACTATGAGAAGTACTAGCCAGCCTGGAACACACTTGCAGACTTACAGAGATGAGCCAAAGGCCCCTGAGGTAACAGAACCCAACAGGGAAACAGCTTGTCTGTAAAAAGTGCCAGCAAAACTTCAGACATGTTGCATCACTTCAACTCCAGACATAAGGAGAGCAGACTTCAGGTTGCTTAGGGAACTAATGAGTAAAGTCTCCTGGGAAAATGTTTTTCTGGAGTCCACCAGTGCTGGTCATCACCTCCTAAGTCACATAAGCAGGCAATTCGAGAATGCTAGAAGTAAGCAGATGAGGCAGAAGGCCAGCGTGGTCGAACAGGGATCTTCATTTTGAAATAAGGAAAAAAAGGAAGGTATATGACAAGGTCAGGTGACATGGGAAGAATAATGAGAGAGACTGCAAGAAAGATGTAGAATGACTTTTTACAAAGGCAAAGAGTGATAGGACAAGGGTGAATGGCTTCAAGCTGAAAGAAAGTTTAGATCAGATATTGGGAAGAAATTCTTTCCTGTGGGAGTGGTGACGCACTGGAAAACGTTGCCCAGAGAAGTTGTGGATGTTGCCTCTCTGGAAGTGTTCAAGGCTGGGATAGATGGAGATGAGAGTAACCTGGTCTAGTGGAAGGTGTTTGTGACCACTACAGGGGATTTAGAACTAGATGTCTAAGGTCCCTTCCAGCCCAAGCAATCCTATAATTCTGTGATTCTTTAACCAAAATTCTGCTTTCTTCTTGCAGTATTAGTTTTTATAATCTTGTTGTATTTTCCATAATGCTAATGTTGTCATTATTTTTACTTATTTAAAATCAGAAGGTTTGTCTGGTTTAGGAAGCAGTAACAAAAACAAGCTCGAAAGATACTCCACTTACAGTATGATAAGAGAAGTATTTGAACAAAAGGGTTATTGTTTTTTTTTTTNACATGTTTCTTTTTTCCTTTTCCTTAAAAGCACTATATATTATTAACTGTATTTCCTCAAAGCACTATATTAACTTAAGGTCAATATTCCTTGTTTAATACTTGTTACATATTTGGCATTTATGAAGTTTATGTAAGAGGTCTAGATTGTCTACTGCATTAGACAACTGTTAATGTACAGTTTCATCTGTTCAGTACAGATGAAATCTTTACATAAAATCATAGCCGAATAACTTCTCTATTGAGCTACAATTTGTGTTCATAAGTATAATACTGTGATGCTAGGCATAATCATCTGTGAACAGCAATCAGTTAGAATCATCTACACTAGCTCTGTGACTGCTCATATCAAATTTTTAGTGTGGAGAAACACCCTAGTCACAGTGAAGGACCACAGCAGAACCATAAATTTCATTTAATATTGACCTCTGCAATGTCTGTCTATCTGCTGCATCAAAGCAATGCATGATATCAGATTTCAAGCCTTCCGATTTTTATGTGTCAAGTTTGGTTCCCTCCTTGAAGCCTTACCAAGTCAAAAATTACATCACTGTACCTTTCTCTTCATTTAGGCCTATGTCCTCTGTTTCCACACGAGAAATACAAAAGACAGAACAGATGGTTCAGTGTGTGAACTCCTGTGTCAGTAGTATTTCCATTACTTTACTCTAGACCTGCTTTGGTGACTTCGATCTGACACAGAAAAAGTAATTTCGCAAGGGACACATGCCCTCTTCTCAAAAGAGCACACCATCCCTCTTTTCTCTTGAAAGTCAAAATTAGCATAATCTTGTTTATGTTTCTGAAAACTTACCAAGTACACAGTATTTAATGTCAACAACTGTAAAACTACCACTCTACAATGATTACTGTTTTTCTTTCTTCACAGTCATGACTCTTACTCTGTGTGTGAGCCTTGCTTCATTTAGTCTTCCAAATGGATCAAAAAAATTGGTCTAGCATTTGCAGTTAAAGGTAATAATCATCCCTCTGGAAAGCTGAGACAATTTGTAGAATGCAATGTCTCAGGCTTGTTAGTTCTAATAAGAGAAAATAAATTAGGACAGATTTCTTTCCATACTTCTCTTTTAGATCCTGAATAAAGCCTTAGATTTAATATTGTTCTTACTTGAAAACATGTAAAGTTGACAGTTGCCTGGTCTGTTCAGAAAAGATATTTTTATGATAAGTACAGATACTCATGTAAACTGCAGCATTTTAGAACAAGATTAAATCTATTGCCTGGCTCTTTAGGCCTTATAGATATTTTATTTCAGATGTTTCATTAGCTGAGCTCTAAAAGCTCTGCAGGACACTCAGAATTCTAAAACTACATCAGCGATCAGGAATGCATAAAGAAAAGATTCACTGTGGTTTGTTTGTAAGAAACAAGAACATACCATCAATTAGTATGGTAGAAACGAAAATGACGAAAATTGCACGTTAATTACTACTGATATACTGCAAGCTTACACTTTCCTGTAAAATACATGCTGAGGCGAATGGTTTGTTTTGTTCTTCTAAATAAGCAATTGCCAACATACTCCTTCTTCTACCTGACCAACTGTATTTTCACTTTTATAGTTCTTTAATCTATTTATTAAATTAGATACCTTGATTATAAGCATAAAATTATATAAAAGCCCCAATAAACCTCACAATATTTGCCTTCGTTCTTTTAAAAATGTCTTTGAAATTTCATTATTGCATGAATGTAAAAAGATTTTAATGAGTGAAATAGTTGAAACGGAAGAAAAGTAAGATACTATAAGATGTCTCAAAACTTGAGCTCTAGCGAATGAGAAACAGTTTGAGGGTGCATTTCCACAATCATAGTCCTCAGTCAAGTAGTACTACTGCTAATTTATTATCTCATTTGGCCTAGTCATCTTAACAGTAACTCAGATATTGATGAACTTGCTTTCATTTTTCTATTCCTTAGTTGTAATTTGGTGTATATCGAAGTGAAATGGAATATAAGTCAGCAGTGCCCTGGCAGCCAGGAGGGCCAGCCCTGTCCTGGGGTGTATCAGGCACAGCATTTCCAGCTGGGCGAGGGAGGGGATCGTCCCACTTTACACAGTGCTTGAGTGGCCTCACCTGGAGTGCTGTGAATAGTAGGAGGGGCCTGAATACAAGAAGGATATAAAGCTACTAAAGTGTGTCCAGAGAATGGTGCCCAAGATAGTGACCTGTCTTGAGGGCAAACTTTTATAAGGAGATGCTGAGGTCACTTGGTCTGTTCGTCTTGAAGAAGAGAAGGCTCACAGATGATCTTATCACAGTCTACACCTTCCTCAGTATATGATTCTGAAGTTAACTGGGTTATCATTTTTTTCCCACTGTATATATGTATCTTTTTTTAAAGTTTATGACAGGAGTCCTAAAGGGAGTTCTTCATTCTTTCGTGTGTGTGTGTCATCGTAATGTTTTCATGCAGTTTGAAAATACTGGCGAAACTTCTTGTCTCTTTTTAGAGTTACCGGAAACAAAACTATTACTGTGAAAGTTGTGAATATCTCTGCCACTTTTGCACTACACTGAGTCCAAGGTAAGATGTTTCCCCCCAGTTTTAAGCGGACATGTATTCACTAAAATTGCATATTACTCAAACTGGCTTTGTAAGTACAGAAAAGACAACCTTGGAAAAAAGTTTAAAAGCAGATTACATGTGCTAATATTTGTAGATAAGAGTATGAAATTAGAGATATTTGGTTATTTGTGTGTAAGGCAACAAGGTTTATTAATAAGAACACTTCACTGTGTACTGCCTTTCAAGAAGCAGAATTTCAACACCGATGTCCAGACCAACTGTCAAACACGAAGTAACACTACAGGTATTCTATATAGCTTGAACACACAGTTGCTGATATGCACTGGTAAAGAGGAGGAAGGTGCATGATCTTTTCTTCAAATCAGTTCATATCTTATGCACAGTAAGAACAGTACTCTCTCTGCCTCCTGGGTTTTTTCCATGCTGTTTGCCTTTCCACACATATTCTCTGTCTTCTGCTGTATTCCACTATTTCTCAATAATCTTTCTCTTCAAACCTGTCCTATTTTCAGGATTCTCCCTGTTCGAAGAAGCAAGGTGTGATGTACAAAATTTATCTAAAGAGAAAAGCTCAATGTTCCTGCAGAACCAAAGTATCTCAAAAATTTAATATCAATATAGAGCATATATTGATTTCTCCTTTATTAGTTTCTAGTGTGTTAATGTCATTGTTTTATTTTTGGAACTTTGCTGGAATACTGTAGACATGCATAGGTGCTATATGGTAAGGAAAAAATAAAAATTTTGTGGAAAAAATCTATCGACAAGGAAAGAAAATGTCAGTTTTTCAAACAAGATTCGCCTTGTACTGTTCCGAGCAGGAAAAAAGAATTTAGAGGAGTTTAGCAGTATTTTGTGCTTTAGAATTTTTTATTCTTTCTTTTAAGTCATTATAAATAATCAAGATTTTCTCATCTTAAACTAGAAGAAATACAACTTCAGAATTCAGATGTTTCGACAACTATTCCAATGAAAAGATAGCTAAAGCTCCATCTTTTTAAAACAAGCACCTATCCCTGCAGGTTATTGATGGATTTGCTTCTGCTTTTGAAGGAGAAAGGAGAAGCATGCCTTTATGTGGCTCATTCCAGGAATGAAAGGTACAGCTTTAAAATTGCAGAGCAGATTTTTCATGGTCGTATAAGTATACTTCATATATGTTTAAACCATTATATTATATAATACATTTCTCCCACTAAAGAAAGCCTCTTTGGTGAAAAAACAAATTTAAGGACATATTGGGGTGGAAAGTAAAAGAGATAGCCAGATCGACCATTAGGGATTAGATGAATTCCAGCATTGCTTCCTACCTACATAAATCATTCCATGCTCCTCAAATAAGATAAGATTCTTTTATCTCTAAACAATTTTTAAATTCTTCAAAATACAAACCATTCCAACACCCAGGAAAATAGTGACCGAAGGATCTGTACTTTAGCTAATACACCTACTTATGGTTCAAAAAATGGATTTCCTCTGAGAATTGTTTGGTAATATTATAGGCTATTTGTGGCTTTGGTTCCTCTATAGCATAATAGCCATTTCATGGGAAGGAAAAAAACCCTTTTATTGCTTCACTCCAGTGTCTCATATTTCTTTTTTCTATTCATTTTAAAACCCCTTTTTGGGCTATATATGAGTCTCAAGTGAATTGTTTGGCCTTCTAAAAAAGCAGCCTTTCTTCTGATTCAGTTTCATGTTCTTACTCTCTATTAAAATCTTAATGCTCTTTTCCTATACAGTTTAAGCTTACGTAAACATTTTCAAAATGTTTTCCTATTCAGTTTAAGCTTCATAAAGATATAGTTTAAAAACCTTTCAAATATGTTTATTGCATATTCAGCCTGAGATCATGCAAGGACCTTCCCATCCTTCTCAAACTGTGAGGCCCAGCACAGCACACAGGACTCAGGGTGAGGCCGCACCACGGCTGAATCCAGCAGGATGATCCCAATCACAGCTGGTGATGCTGTGTCTGGTGCACCCTGGGATGGGGTTTGCCCTCCTGGCTGCCCGGGCACACCCTGCTGGCTCACACTGAGCTGCTGCCGACCAGCACCCCCAGGTCCCTTTCTGCAGGGCTGCTCTCCATACACTCCTCTCCCAGCTTATACTTGTGCCTGGTGTTACTCCCAGTCCCAGGGGCAAAATCTGGCATGTTTTGAATTTCATGCCATTGATAATTGCCCAAAGCTACAGTATATGCAGATCTCTCTGCAAAACTGAGAGACAGAATGCGCCTTCAATAGCACCTCTCAGCATGGTATCGTCAGTACACTTGGTAATGGTGCATCCAACTCCTGCATCTAGATCACTGATAAACACGTTGAACAGAACTATCCCAAAACAGAGCTCTGAGGAACACCACTGGCGACTGCTCACCAGGCAGATGTAGCCCCACACACTACAAATCCTGAAGTTCTGACATTCAGCCAGTTCTTCATCCAGCACACTGTAACCCGCTCATCAGAACAGCTTGTCCAGACAGGCACTGTGAGGGACATTATGAAAAGCAATACTGAAACCAAGAAAAGCTGCAATGATGGCTTTCCCCTCACCCACTAAGTGAGAGAACTTATCATAGAAGGATATCAAATTATTTAGGCAGGACCTTCCCTTTGTTGAACCCATACTGTCTGTGCCTGGAAACTGCATCGTTCTTGAAATGCTTTTCAGTAGTTTCCACCATGAACTCCTCCATCATTTTTCCAGGTACTGAGGTCGGACTAAGAGGTCTGTAGTTTCCTGAGTCCTCCTTCATGTCCCTCTTGTAAATTGAATAACACTGGCTAGATTTCATTCAGCAAGGACCACCCCAGATTCCCCAGACCTTTGGTAAATGACCATGGGGTTCCTGCTATAACATCCACTAGATCCTTCAGTATTCCAGGATGCATCCCACCAGGCCCTGTGGATTTACAAACTGATAAAACTCATCCCTTACAATTTCAGTGTCTGCAAATGGACAGTCACTGCTTCCAGAGTTGTGGTCTTCCAGCTCAGAGGAGTGGGCAGGTCAAGGTCTATAAGTATTATTAAGGAATGAGACAAAGAAGGCACTAAATGCCTTCACTTTTTTTGCATTCATTTTTGTCAGATGACCATCTTCATCCGACATCAGTTCAATATTTTCCTTAGACCTTCTCTTGCTATCAAATAATTTAAAAGAGCCTTTCAAGGAACTCTCTTAAAATATGGGTTAACGAGGAGGCTTACTATTTGCTTGTTTTAGTTTGCTTTCAAAATAAATTTATGAAGCCAAAAAATGCATATTTGCTGGACTGCTTGGATCTGTCAGAGGAAATGTGGCAAAAGTTACAAAAGCAATTCAGATTGATTCTGTTATCATTAATAGTTGTCTGGGGTTAACACAAGCTTTTCCACGAATGTGAGAATGGAATGGCACGGTGTGGGGTATGCATAACCCCAGACTCAGAGGGAAATAAAAGCAGAGAAGAACCCCTCAAAAAGGAGATACTGATTTGGGTTAGATTGCATAAGAGTGAATATGAATTCTTCCTGACCCTGAGGAATGTGGTATTAACCCATGAGATTCCCCTGAGTGAGGCTGTTTTCATGCGTCGTGGAGTCTACAGAAATATCCTGCCTTGCAGCCAAGCTCCCCCCAGGACAGACCTCTGTTCCTCTGTGCAGCACCAGAGTGGTGGTACCTGGCCTGCCCTTGCTGCTTTCTGCCTGCCCACAAAGCCTCACCCTGCTCCGCTTTCCCACCTGTTCCATCTGCATGCCTGGGGCCCTGGGGCCATCTCTGGCCTTGACACGGGGACCTGGGTCTTCCTTTGTGGCTTGGCAGCAACTCCAGGTGCCAAACACAGCAGCTGCCCTCTGTCCCTCTGCTCAGCACAGAGGAGAAGAGCTTTTCTGCGGGGTTTGCTCACAATATTTCAGGTCTTCACTGGAAAAAAAACTGAGATCTACTGAATATGAGTACTCTGCAAAGCATGTAGGCTTAGTGGATGATCAAATGCTTTTTTTCTGATAGCAGTTGTTAATAAAGCCCTTTTTTTAATCTATGAAAGTTTTTTTAGAGCTAGGAAATTAAGAGTGATTTCTGCTCAGTGTGTAGAATACAAGTACATGCCTGGTATGAGGCATGCCAGTTTAAAGCTGTCATCAATGGAAATAAAGTCTTGCACAAAGCTACTTTGCACAGAAATGAGTGAATGGAACAATTATTTTGGCTTTGTAGACTACAATATTTCTCATTTTGTATCACTTATCATTCTACAATCAAAAGATTCAGACACACACAGCTGTCCTTGCCCAAATCATGGTACAGGATTAAACTGCAAATTCTAGGCTTAATCTTGTCTATTCCTACATTTTCTTTCTCTGAAACCACTTTCCTATCTTTTAGTATCCAAGGAAAACCATCTCCGTATAAATTAATTCCTTAGACTTCCCTACATACTACATATATTTTAGAGATAAAATTAATCCTTTAAGGAAAATGTTAGCTTTCTAAATATTCTATGAAAATATCTCTAAGCATCTCTGTTTAGACTGCTTCACAATTTGCCACTGTTTCCAGATGCCTTAAAATACAGCTGCTTAGTGAAAAAGGACCTGGGGGTGCAGGTTGACAGCCAGCTCAACATGAACCAGCAGTGTGCCTAGGTGGCCAAAAAAAGGCCAACAGCATTCTGGCTTAGATCAGGAATATCAGGAAAATCAGCTTGGCCAGCAGGACTAGTGAAGGCATCATCCTCTTGTACTTGGCAGTGTTGAGTTTGTTCCTTGAATCCCATGTCCAGTTCTGGGCCCCGCAATTCAGGAAAGGACATTGAGGTGCTGAAGGGTGTCCAGTGAAGGGCAATAGAGCTGTTGAAGGGTCTGGAGCACAAGCGCTGTGAAGAACAGCTCAGGGAGCTGGGGTTGTTTAGCATGGAGAAAAGGAAGCTCAAGGGAGCCTTATGACTCTCTACAACTTCCTGAAAGGAGGATGATTCTGGGTGGGGCTCAGTCTTTTCTCACGGGCAACATGTGACAGGACAAAAGAAAATAGCCTCAATTTCTGCCAGGAAGAGTTTAGACGCACTATTAAGACTTCTCTGAAAGTCTGGTCAGGCAACAAGGTGCTCAGGGAAGTGTTATAAAGATGCGTGTTCGTGGCACTTGGGAATGCGGTTCAGTGGCAATATGTCCATGCTATTTTAACAGTTGGTCTCTTTGATATCAAAGGTAATAATTCCATGATTCTATGACTTTATGGGATATCACACAGATTTTGAAGTCAACAGCAATGGGAAAACGAGATGGTTTGAGTGTATGGACACTGTTTACTGAATTTCAGAAAAGATTTATTAGGGTCAGTAAACCATTATCCCTGGGCAGAATATTTTAATGATTCACTGCTTACCTAAGGTGACTAATTTTTTGAGGTAACAAATCTGTTTTGGTCTCAGAGAGCAAGCTTTATCCTAAATGCAGACTACAGAATGTCAGTAATGGTTCGTGCAGAAATTATTCTGGAACATCTTACACTGTCTTAAGTGTTGTTCTCTGCTGTGCCTTAACACTGTCTGTCTTGTATATTGATGTTCAGCTATTCAACCAGTCTGTAGGTGAATTGGAGTGACTATTTCTGACTCTAGTTACGCACCTTTAGCTATCTCATTACTTCCTGTTTCCAGTGCTAAAATACTGGATGGATTTAAGTGAATATTAGGCTATCTGATCCAACCTCTAGGTCTTGTTTCTGAAAACTAACATTATTTCAGTTCTGCAACATTTAACTGATGTTCAATAAGTGTTTCCCACGAGGCTGTAATAAAATTTATCACAGAATATATAACAAAACTTCATAATTTTTCCTGTGTGAAATTATTTTCTGGAGAATGGAACTTGATTAAAGCCCTCCAGCTATTTGAGAGATACCTGTCAAAAGCTGAATGACCTGTAAAAGTTATATATATGTAAAAGTCAAAGTTGAATATCAATCCTTGAGGGAAATTAAGGAATATTTTTGGTATACACTCAAAATTGGATTAAAGGTTCTGATGTCTCCCACTGAAAGTGTTTTAGAGCTAAGTGAGGAAGGAATGGGAAAGTTTAAAACATCACAGGAATCAATTCCAAGCTGCTTGAGAATATTGACATGGAAACCTAATGAACTTCTCAGGCATTCTAAAACACATCAATTTCTAATTTCAGCTATTTAATCCATGAAGTCTTTTTTTTTTTTTTTCTTTCTAATATTAAAAATGAATTAATAACTGTAGCCATTGCAGTTGTAGTTCAGTTTGCTTCACCAACTGGGAATTTGCAATCGATTAATATGAAATTGCTTGAAATAAAAGTACAGTTGCTATTACTGTAGATGAAAGTTTCTTATAATTGCAAGTTTAAAAAGTGTTGGCAAGAAATAAATATTGAAAATTATCTTTAATATCAAATGTTTTAACGGGCAACCTGTTTTCTGTATGTTAGTGTGTTTCCATAGAATAAATGTAAACAGCATTTGGAGCTGATTAATAATGAAGCACAGCTCCTCCTGGAGTGCTGGTTACCTGTGTTGAGTGAGTTGGATGTACAGTGGAAGGATCTCTCTACACATCACAAAATAAATACTGTATGGAGAAAGTGGGTTGCAATGATCACACAATAAGCTTGTATAGGAAACCCCAGTTGTCCAGGATTCTTAGAAGTGATCATGGACTGGCCGGAAGACAAAGATTTTGGAATGTCACAAAAGGAGAAGGTATTACATGCTGAAAAAGCCACTCTATATAATAAATTACCAGAAAATGAGTAGCAATATGCCTTGTTTACTGATGGACCCTGCTGTCTTGTGCGAAAATATCAGAGATGGAGATCAGCTGTATGGAGTCCCCTATGAGAAGATGCAGAAACTGCCGAAGGACAAGGTGAATCAAATCAGTTTGCAGAGGTGAAAGCCATCCAGTTGGCCTTAGACGTTGCTGAATGAGAGAAATGGCCAATACTTTGTACTGATTTATGGATGGTGGCAAACATTCTATGGGGATGGGTGCAACAATGGAAACAGAACACCTAGCAGCAACGGGGTAAAGCCATCTGGGCTGCTGCATTGTGGCAAGGTATTGCTGCCCAAGTGGAGAACACGGTTAGCCAGATACATCATGCAGGTGCTCATGTACCTAAGAGTCGGGCCACAGAAGTGAATCAGAACAGCCAGCAGGTGGATCAGGCTGCTAGGATTGAAGTGGCTCAGGTGGATTTGGATTGCCAGCAGAAGGGTAAATTATTTCTAGCTCGGTGGGCCCATGACGCCTTGGAACATCAGGGAAGGGATTCAATATATAGATGGGCTCATGATCGAGGGATGTACTTAATCACAGACCCTATTACACAGGTTACACATTAATGTGGAACATACTCTGTGATCAATCAGGCCCAGTGAGTCAAGCTTCTGTGGAATGAAGGATGATGGCCAACATATAAATATAGGGAGGACTGGCAAGTTGACCATATCACACTCCCTCAAAGCTGTGTGGCAAGAGCCGTGTGCTAACAACGGTGGAAGCAACTGTAGGACGACTGGAACCTTCCTGTTACCTGTGGCACCGCATGGAACACTGTCTTGGGCCTGGGAAAGCAAGTCTCACAGTGACACAGTACTCCAGAAAGAATTGAATCAGACAATGGAACTCACTTCTGAAACAATCTTGTAGACACTTGGGCCAAAGAACACGACATTGGATGGATATATCATATTCTGTATCATGCACCAACCTCTGGAAATATCAAATGGTGTAATGGACATTAAAGACTACACATTAAAGATTGGATGTTAAAGAGAGAATGGCTGATCGGGCTTTCAAACATTGAGATATACATTTAGCAAATGCCACCTGGTTACTCAAAGATCAGCCAGTAAGGCTGGATCTGACCAATCAAAATTTTTACATAATGTAGAAGGGGATAAAGTTCCTGTAGTGAACATTAAAATCATACTGAGAAAACAGTCTGCCTCAGCAAAAGAGATTTCTTTTGCTCAAGGACCTGGGTGCATTTGGTGGGCAATGTAGAAGGATAGGGAAGTCCAGTGTGTGCCTCAAGGGGATTTGATTATGAGTGAAAATAGGCAATGAGTCAAATTGTACTATGTTAATATCTAACAGTGTATTACCTCTTCTACACTGTCTACAGGTGTATCACCTCATTGAACACCTTAGGGCATCAATCTTAACCAAAAACATTCTGGGGATCTACACCTGACACCTTTCTGACTGAGAAACCGCACTCGCACCAATGAAGAATGAATTTTGATAAAACTGAACAAGGGCAGAAATCCTGGAATCAGAACTGACTCAAATATGCAGCATGAAACAATTTGGCAGCTGGATGGTGTTTTGTCTCCAGCTCGGCTCAAAACCATGACAGCAGTCAATGCCAGAAATATAATAGCTGAAAGAACAGGGAAGAAAAGGATTGTATTATTATTTTTCCACACTCACAGCTATGGAACTAGAAGGCAGCAACACTGTAGCATTAGAGTTCAGGGAATATAGCTTTAGCTCAGACATAAGAAAATGGTTTTCCTTTCCTTTCATAAAAGAAACAAAAATTTCCAATGACTTCACTTGCGTCCATCTTTGTTTACTGCTGTTAGGGAAGAAAGGTTATTGACTGTCATTAGAAATGCTTTGAGTAACTGGATACAATTGCAATACAATTGACAAAAAAATCCTCATTCTGAAGTCCAGAAAAATATTCCTTTTGCAAATAGAAAGCATTACTCTTACAAACAAACTGGCTCATCAGCTAAACAAAACCTGTTTTAAAACCCTTGAAAAAGTGAATAAGGTGTGCATACAAATATGTACATGACACTAACATCTAATAGCTACTAATACTTGTAAATTTACCAAGTTTAGCAGAAATAAAATGTTTTAGTTCTTAGTAGAGAAAAAACTCATTGATTGAACTGTCTCAAGAATCAAAGGTAAAGTTTTCTTAACCAGAAAAAGCTGCATAAGGTTTTCAACCCCTGTCAACAAGACACTATGTTGTATATTTAAAACAAAATCTATCAAATAGTTCAGTATTTTATTTTTTAAAATAATTTGCAGAAGATCTCCATTAAGAATATGACAGCTAACTAAAATTAACTTATTTGAAAGTATCTTCTATATTGTTTTTGAACAGCTGTAAAAGATTGTTTAGCAGTGAACTAACTACAAAATAAATTTAAGACTTTCCTCCAATTTCTTTTTTTTTTGCAGCAAATAACGCTTTGTTCTGCTTATTAACATAAATTGCTTATAACAAGACATTTCTTGAGTAAAACTGTCTGCTTTGTTTGGATGCCTTTGCAAGTTACACAGCCAAGTACACATTTCTAGATGACCATACAAGAATTAATAGAGAAGTATTAAGATGAGTGAGCATTCATAAAAATTTATGGTCTACAGGTGGGCCTAGGAACAAATATTTGTTCTTGTAAGTGTTCACAGGAAACTGAAAATGAACTGATAAAACTAAATTGCTTATATTCCTGTCATCTTTTACCTACCATCACAGCTGCTGTTTATATAAATTGGTAACTTACAGTAAATATTGGCCTCTTACTGACAAATAAGTCAGATAATTGCCAACTGATAAAAGAGAAATCAGACCAGAACCAAACATGTAAGTAAAGGCATCTTGATTTCTTTTGAGCTTTGTTTCCCATTACCTAGTCTGTACTGGTATAATTCGTTTGTAAAATATGTAAAAGATTTGTTTGTTGCTTCTAGCTTTTAGTGCTTCAGAATGCAGTCATGGTAGTTTTTTTCCTGATTTTACATCAATATATCACAAAAAAGTATAATGTCAAATATAACAGAGTATGTAGCATGAAGAGTCGAAAATCTTCATATTGAAGTAAGCATACGTTTAGAAACTGATGCTTACTAGAACATATAATTCCTCTTAAACAGACATATTTTAACTTCATGACTTGCAGTATTTACTTGAGTTTATCTTGCTTACAGACATTAAATACTGTGTATTGTACACATAACAGGAATGAATCCTATCATAATGCAAAGCTAGATTTAAAAAAATGGAAAAAACAGGAGCGGCGTCTTGGAAATCTCTTTCTCAGAGTAATTGAAAAGAGAAGTCCCTGAAAGCATATCTAGATTTGTCTTTTTTCACTTATCAACTAAAGAATATCTGTAGTCCATAAAAATGCTTCAGAGATGTCGTCATTGTAAATTGCAGAGCATTCAGTATAGATTCTGTAGCACTGGCTGTTACTGAGTGAAAATAATTAATTTAATTTAGCTCAGATTTTCAAATACTTTATTTTCCAAATAAAAGTCCTATTTCATTCTGAGTTCTTCATCCTGAATTCTAATGCAACTAATAGTTTATCCTCCTTATTCATTCTGTGTTGATAGTTCGTTTTGATGAAGGTGCTAAAGTTAGAAGTCATATTTAAACATACATTTTGCCATAGAAAATTTAAAGAAGACTTTGGAGGAAAGAAAAAAATTACAGAGGGATATAGGAAAAGTATGAGTTTCTTCATATTCTGTCAAAAGAAGAGTATCAAAGGAGTATGAAAAACATTGCTGTAAGGTTTTCCATTATAAATATATTAAATGCTAATCTATTTTTTGTTGGTAAGATAAGATATGTTGATAGGGTAAGATAACCTGAGTATGTAAATGCTTCTTAAATCAACCTGGCATCCTCTATCATTTAATTGGTAATATGATCAGATGAATAAATATCTAAAATAGAGTGGCTATACTGGCAAAATAGATACCCAGAAGTTAATTATGAAAAGAACCAAAAATTTTTCAAATTTAAAAAATAACCTTTTTCTTTCTCTTATCCCATTTTTTTACTCTTGTATTAATATACTGAATACATGGTATAAGGCTAGACCAACTCTTTTTTTTTCCCTAGGGTTTTCTTTTTTGTGGTTTTTTTGTTTTGTTTTGAGTGTGTTTTTTTCGGGGGGGGCTTGGTTTTTTGTTTTTTGTTTTTTGTGAAACAAAGACTTATTTAAATAAACAGTTTTTCAAATTTTAGGAGAACTGGCTAACTGGCAGAATAATGGTAACAAAAGCAGAAGTTCAGTGTGGAAGAGAATACCATCACTCAACAGGTCATCAAGCCACTCATGATTTCAGAGAGGAGAAGAAGAAGACAGAATAGTAACAACAGTTTCCAACAGCTGTTTGGAGTAGGAAGACCAATTGAAATGCAAGACAAAGAGATTAGTCCTATAATCCAGACAGATCCTCTGAATTACTGTTATGTTTTCCAAGGTAGAATCATGAAATTAAACTTGGCAGATAACAAACTGTTCCTGCCTGGAAACAGAACTGTCCATGTGATAACTAGTAGATATCATCCATTAGTATTTACTTTCAAATTATCGAATGTCAGCAGGGCTTTCTTAAAGTGATATAAAACTTGGAAACCTTACCAAGATTTTCCATTGTATATGTTCCTCTTTAGCTAGCCAAAGGATTTAATAGAAAACCGTATCATGTGAGGATGATAGGAAAGAATATTTCTGAACTCTCTAAAATATTTTATCTACAGCACTTAAAATAGCTGTTCAGTAGTCTGATGGCATCTCCATCGATGTGGAAGGAAGAAAGCAGTCAGGTGAATAATAACTTCATCTGCTGCAAGATTTCCTTAACATCTTCATTTATTGCATGAATGCATCTTTCTATTAAATTCTCCTATCTTTTTTTCTCACAAAGCGGTAAATACTATACCACCTCTTAAGTTATCATTTCTAGGCCTAGCTCCAGTTAATTATCATAGATGGATGTATTTCAACACTGATTATCTCTAGCTAGTATGAAAGTGCCACACCTGAAGTGTACATGCAATGTCACCACAGGTATTGTAAATAATCTCCATGTTCTTTTCAGAGTGGAAATTATATCCTTCCAGGTTACAGGGAAATAATATACTGCTCTTTTTAAAAGAAAAATGTTCACTTTTAAATAAAAGTTTGATGAATGCAATGCATTAAAGTTATGTTAACAAAGCCTAACTTTTCAAAGAATGACATAATTGTAAAGCAGAGAAACATGTTGAATTGTAGCTTTCTCATTAGACTCTTTCCTTTTGGAAACACCCGCCTTCTACAACAACAACAACAAAATAATATATATATGCAGGAAAACAAAGCAACAAGAACAACAAAAGGAAAAAGACATTTTAGTCCATAAATTGTAATGCTTCCCAGCGGTACTTGAAACTCCAGGGCAGACATTACCAATGTGACCAAGGAAAATTTCAGGATCATTGACGTCACTAAAATATCCAAAAATCTTTCAATAGCACAACATATTTTTGAATAATATACATATTTTTAAAATCATAGAAAGGATTTAGCAGAAGTTTCCCAGTCAGATTTCAGAGTATCAATCTTTCATTATTTCACCTCTCTGTATTGACTCAAGAACACCTTCATCTTTAAACAAGACTCAACAAATTTCTTTCCTCTTTTTAACTGATGTGGAAACAGGAAGACTCAAAACACAGCAGTAAGCAGAATTCTTGAAGGATGGGCAGTTTCAGTTCAGCTGTCAGCTGAACAGAATCAGGCACGGTTGTGTGGGCCTCTAATTTGATAAAGGTAAGCAACTTTCCACTGAGCTTGAGGTCAACTGAACGTCAGTTTCCAGAGACTGATGGGTTAAATCTTATCAATGTGGGCAGAGTCTCTTAATCTAAGGTATTGGGAGTCATTCTGACAGTGCTTTTCAAATGAGGGAATGATGCTATGGTCTTAAAACCTTCTGAAGCAATAACTGCATGATATCATAATTTTTACTTAGACCTTTGCTGCAATCAGTTTAAAAATATTTAATTTATATGCAATTCTGTATTTCATATATAATAATGAAGATTTATGTTTACAAAATGGATTGATAGAGAAAAGGATTATCTTGTCACTTAATTTATACTGAGTACATTATATTATCTTTATATTAATAAAAAAATTCAGTTTTATGGTTTCAAGTTTAATTTTTTGAAATCGATTTAACTTTTGCTATTGCAGTTTATTGGTTTTTTGAATATTCAAAAGAAGCAAATATCTAGCTGCCATCTTTCAGTGATGAATACAGGGTCCCACTCTAAAAGGAAGAATCTGACATTGTTTATTTCCATTTGTATGTTCAAAAGTCTTAGCAGTCTGATGATCACTTTATGTCTAACAATGATGTAGTCAGGATATTTCTGACTTACCTTTACTGACTTCGTAAATTATCCCTAGTTCTTCCAAATCCTTTACTATTTCATTTTTAACTTCCCAAGGCCTTTTGCTTGCAGTATTCTTTGATCTTGCTTTTGCTCTTGAGCAAATTGGATAACATTTAAACTCTGTGAACAAAAACAGTTGTTCCTCCAGTAGCTAATGCAGTAACACCCGTCAGAATTCTTTTAGACCGAATGATCATTGATTTCTAGAATGTTCTGTTTTATCGAATGTTTGGTCTGATTTATTTCAATTACAGTCATCTTTGCAATGAAGTAAGTTGTTAGAATCCCACACTAATGAGGACCACTTAATCCTTCTCCTGTCATCTCATCCGTTTTCAGAAATGTGAATGCCTCAGTTGGAAACCACTATCCTTCCAAATAGCTGCATTTTATTTACATGCTGGATACAAATAGATTCTGTATGAATACAACAACACACACAAATACTGATAAACAGAGTATTTCCCAGTCCAGTGTTGTTCAGATAGTGTGAGTATTCTTAACCTTGAATATAATGAAGATTTAACCTTATGCGATTACAAGAACAGTCTTTTGTATCTCTATCTTTACTATGCTGTTTACCTGGTTATCTTCTAGCAACCCCTTTTAAATAAAATGTCAAGTGTTGGAAAGCCTTCTTAATGATAATTGCTATTGCAGGTTACATAGATGCAGATAGAGTACAGAACTGATAGGAAAATGTTACTATATTTTTGTCTGAACACTGTGTTAACAAATTCAGATAACCTGCTAAATACAACATTAATTTTTATAAACAAACAAAGCTGATTAAATTTTAGCAATTTTTGGCTTTGGGGGGGTTTTTGTTTGTTTGGCTTTTAGTGGGGTTTTTGGTTGGTTTGTTTTTTTTTATAATAGTGTTGCCACTGTTTCCTCCCTATTTCTGCTTCATTTTTATGCTTTTCTGGTACATTTTCTTTGCTTTTCTTTAAACTTCTCAATATTTTGTTTTTGAAAACAAAGTTCCTGATATGAAGAACAGAGGGTTTATACCTACAATATTGGACTCCCTAACTTTTGCTGTCTAAAAATGTGACTAGAAATCAATAAATTCCTATTTAATTAAGAAAAATATGTATTTTTACAGAACGCATGTAATCACGTGGTGCTTTGACCTTGTAATTTGCTTATACCTTTTCTGCCCGCAGTATCTACATTAAGTTGCATTCACCCTTTGGGATTTGCACGTTGTTAAGTGAGGCTACTTAAATGTCCAATTTTGCTTTCATCCTTTCAATTTCATTGTTGTGATGATTTGCAGCATCTGTCTGGAGTCAGCCAGTGCTGAACAATTTTTGCCTACATTTTACTCAATAGTACTGTTCTAGAAATTATTTTTAATTCCTTACTTTTTCCCCCCTAAATTATTAAATGAGTTATAATAGATGATTCTTGCATGGGTGTACATATCTAAATATACAGGACAAGAGTGGCAGGGGTTCAGCTTGCCATGAGGTTGCACATCCAGGGGAAGGATGCAGCAATGTGAGGAGCATACTTTTATGCAAGGAGAGAGAAAGGACTATCACTACAATAATTCATAAACGACTTCAGGTGTCCCAGGCTCAGATCCCTAAGCATCAAACTCCTTCTGCAGACTGACTATTTGTTACATAAGAAACCAGCTTTAGCAAAAGCAGATGTCTCCTTGAGATGAAGTACCGTTTGTGCCCCTTCTCAAATGACATACCATGAGCAGTGACTTGAATCCCATCAAGTCTCCAGCAAGGCAAGAAGTAACCTCAGGATGGAGTAATGGGCTTCCCTGTAGAGTCCCCCAGTCAGCCAAGAATGTGAAAATGAGACAGCCAAGAGCTTCCTTTTTAAGGTGTAGACAGCCATCTGCAGGGAAGGCTACACATCAGTCTCAAGGTATTAGACATCCTGAAAACACTGCAAAGTAACGAATTTGTCCAAAATGCTGCTGGACACAAAATTAACAACTGGACAATGTACTCGCATTTTCTATGATGAAATGAGCCAAGGTTAACAGAATGGAACACAGGTGCTTATAAATCATAGCAAATGATCGTCCTTATTTTTCCTATGAAAGCATTTTTGGCTGTCAGTGTGACTTTCTGCACTATTACAGCACAGACCCTGTAAGGCCAAAGTGGACCACATGTTGTATCAAAGACCGGCATCAAAAAATACCCAGTGTGCAAAAGAATAGGAAAACTTGTACAAACCTTTTTTCGGAATTATTTATATACCTGAAACCCAGAAAAAATTTGGACATCATGGAAACCAAAGAAAATAAATGGGTACTGGGTCTACATTTCAAAAGATTATCAGGTTCAGGTTAAGAAATTTTTAATAGATAAAGTCAAATTCTGTTTTATTCCATTAAGGTTCTTGCTTTTGTGTGTGTGTTTATGTGTATTCTTGGGTTTGGGTTTGTTTGTGGTCCTGTTTCAGGAGTTTTTTGTGAGTTTGGGGGAGTTTTTGTTGTTGGTTGTTTGTTTTGATTTTTTGTTTGGTCTTGGGTTTAAGGGTTTTTGGGTGGTTTTTTAAAAATAATTTCAATAAAAGTTTTGAAAATATGTCCCTAAACTACCAATTTCTCTCTTTAATGTATTTGGTGACAAAATATGATTCCTGAGTAAAATATAAACTGAGAAAGTCAATCAAGATTAACTGTCTTTTCTAATGAAAACAATAAAATTAAGGCAAATTTAGCTGTTTCTTAGTTGAGGTCAGACCAGTGGATATAACCTTTAGCTCAACTCCATTACCACATATGAAATATTTCTATACAAAATAATTATGCACTTGAAAAAATTATACACTTTCCAAAAGATCCCCAGAAGTCTTCTTTGAAGTTGGCTCTTTTTATTTCCCAAGCAATGCAAGTAACATTTCGTCAGATTAAAATAAAATAAGCAGATTTTATGTTTGATCTCTGTTTCTAGAGATAAGATTATCTGTCTTTCAGCTCTTTGTCTTTTCTTGACAGCAAACAGGAAGGTACGTAGAGTTTTTTGTTAGATGATAATATGAAAAATATTCTTTGATAGTAGGTGAACACTAAGAGGCACAAAATAAACAACAACAACAAAATTATCATCTGTCATTGCAGGTCGTCTTATGTTAGCCAACAGATCCTGCATTACTTTTCATTACAGTGTTTCATAGACATATAAAAGTGAAAAATATTTTCATTCAAGAAAGAAATAATTCCAAATTTCCAGATAACAGATGCTGCTAAAATTAGCTTTTCCTATTGCATGGTAGAGTTCAATGCACACAGTGAGGTTTCCCAAGCTGGTCAGGAAAGACCACAATGATAGGAAGGCACCACTGGGAGTAATACCTGTCTCTACAAATTGCATCGTACTTGTGCTAAGCTAGTGAGACATGAGTAGAACTTACAGGGCTGTGGGGTGAATGTGATTGATGTTTCTCTTATAAGCATAAACAGGACGAAGCTATTGCTTAAAGCCATAAACTTAATGTGCCTAATCCATCACCCAATGGAAAAATAAGTAACACCTGACAAAACGGACAGTGTGGACTCAGTAAGCCCAAAAAGGCACTTACGGTCAGATCAGCAGAGAAATATGCCTTCAGCATTTCAAATCTGAGAGGCAGGTATGATTCCACAACTCTTAATTCCAAAACCTAGTTTTCCCTAATTCTAATTCTCACTGACCATTTTTTCCAGTTTTTACCTGCATGTTTCAAATTACTTAGTTTCATTGCTCTGACCTTGATTATTTTGCTTTTCTATTCAATTGTTTTAAAAGTTCAGTATTGCTTTGGAAACCAAAATTTGATTTGATCCAGCTTGTTAACTTTAAACATTTCTTTAAACAAAGGAATACTAATAATGCATTAATTTTTCCTCTTTTTGAATGTGCTTTTATGTTTTTCTCTGATTAAATGATTATAAACATTTCTCTATATTTTTCTATACACTCTTTCTGCATTTTCGTTTATCGTGTTTTTCAGTTCACTCTGATAGACTCACATTGTGGCAGAGCAATAAATCCTTAAAAGAGAGTAAGGCTCAGAAGCAGTGGGCAAGGGTAGAGGTCTGGGATTAATGTAGAGTGTGATGGGCCATTACAATTGCATCTCACCTTGATCTCAGCACAAAGGGAACACAGGCCACACAATGGCATATGTTTTAGATAAATAGCTATGAACTGGTGGTGTAAATGTTTGTCCTTGATTTCATTAAAGGAATGTGAATGTCTCCCCAGTTTAGCCAGACCAGCATCTGGAGAGTGAACAATTGTTCAGCCCAACCCAGACTATAAAAAGCAGGCAACCAGCAAATGAATTTTAAGAGAGCAACAGGCTTGGGCTGGCATCAACCCTTCTATTCCTTCCTACTGAGGGCACTGAGCATCATGACACAGAGCATATGGTTGAGACTGGTAATGGGAATCACATTGGTATTGTGATTGAACTGTATATTGCAACTGCTGCATTTTGCCATAACCTACCTTTGTTTTGAGATTTCAGTATATTTTTAATCACTCTACTAAATCAGTGACATCAACTGTCTTTAAATAGCTAAATTTGATATTAAGCATTATGCCCCCTATGTCTAAAAAATATCTGAAAAACATGGTCAGAAACTTTTGGACTCTGACATACATCAAAAGAGTTCAGATAGTGGATCAATCTTATGGCACAATACTGCATTATCTAACAGACTGGAATGTTGTCATGAAGGGCTACACAGAGAGGAGAGACAGATCAGAAAGGTACAGTGGTGGAGTTACCCTCTTTTGTGAGGCAAAATTTGGAACATATCAAGCTCTGTCTTGCGGCGGATGATGAGTGAGCTGAGACCTTATGGATTATGATAAAAAGGCAGACAAGTGAAGGTGGCACTGTTGTGGGTGTTTGCTACAGGCTGCCTGAGAAAGAGAAGGAAGTTGATGAGGCCTTCTGCAGGCAACTAAAGCAGCCTCAAAGTCTCAGGCCCTGGTTCTTGTGGGGGAATTTAACTACCCTGACATTTGCTGGAGAAGCAACACAGAAAAGCACAAATAGTCCAGGAGGTCTCTGGAAAGCACTGATGACAACTTTCTAACACGAGTCATGGAGAATCTGACAAGAAATGGTGCGGTCCCAGATTTTATACTAACGAAAAGAGAAGGCCTTTTTGGAGATGTTTGGCTGGCAGCAGCCTTGGCTGCACTGACTATGAGATAATAGATTTCAGTAGCAGGTAAGGAGGAAGCAGGGCAGCAAGTAAGATTGCAACCACGGACTTCAGGAAAACTATCTTTGGCCTCTTCAGGGATCTTCTTGTAAGAATGCCATGGGAATAGTTTCTACTGAGAAGAGGGGTCCAGGAGACCTGACTGATATTCAAAGACACACACACACACACACACACTTCCTCCAGGCTCAAGAATGATGCACCCCACGGAGCAAGGAATTGAGTAAAGATGGCAAGAGACCTGCATGGATGAATAAGGAACTTCTGTCTTTACTCAAGCATAAGCAGAAAATACACAGAAGATGGAAGCTTGGGCAGGACATTTGGAATGAATATAGACATGGTTTGAAGCCAGGAAGACCAAGGCCCAAATGGAATTAAATCTGCCCCAGGATGTCATGAACAACAAGCAGAGATACTTTAGACACATCAGTAACAAAAGGAAAACAAAAGATGATGTGGGCCCATTACTAAATGGAAGGGGAAACCTGATAACAGAGGCCACAGAGAAGACAGGGTTACTGAATGCCTTCTTTGCATCGGTCTTCATTGACAAGACCAGACACCAGGAATCTCTGAGAGAGGAGACCAGGCTGAAGGAACGTTGGAAGGAATTTCCCTTGGTCAAGGAGAACTGGGTTAGGAAACACCTTGGCAAACTTGATATCCACAAGTCTGTGGGCCCTGGTTGAACTCATCCACAAGTGCTGAGAAAGTTGGCAGACACCATTGACTCACAATCATCTCTTAAAGGTTGTGGCAATCAGGATTGGTGCCTTAGGACTGGAAGAAAGCAAATGGCACTCCAGCCTTCAAAAAGGCAAGAAGGAAACTAGGGAACTACTGGTCAATCAATCTCACCTCAATCCCCAGAATGGTGATGCAAGGTGAATGGTGATGGTGATGGAAAAAGGTACCTTATTCTGGAGGCCATCTCTATCCACATGGAAGACAGGAAAGTAATCAGGAGAAGTCGGCATGGATTCACTACAGGAAAATCAAGCTTGATCAATATGATTGCCTTCTACGGTGGAACAAATACCTGTAGGGACAAGAGGAGAGCACTGAATATTGTCTGCCTTGACTTCAGCAAGGCTTTTAACACTGTCTCTCACAAGACCCTCACAGGTGCACTCAGGAAGTGAGGACTGGATGAGTGGACAGTGAGGTGGATTAAGAATTGGCTGAATGGCAGGTCCTAGAAGGTTGTAATGAGTGGCACTGGTTCCAGTTGATAGACTGTCACTACTGGTGTCTCCCAAGTGGTAGTGTCTTTTTCCCAACCTGGAAATGAAACTCAAGATAATTTTAGTAAGGATGAAAAGTGGATCTTTATTTGAAGGCTGTTAGGGGCAGTTATGGAAAGATGTCCACAAAAGCCCAAGCCTCCCGGGGTGAGTACAATTTTATATGTTTTAGGAAATTAGCATAATTGATAAAAAGTACCAATTAGGAGGACAATTGGTGGTGCAATTCTCCCCCAGGTCAAGCCCCTTCTCTGGAGTCTCCCTCTCGGCACTGGTTGTACTTCGTCCATGAAATGTATCCCGAAGAGTTGTTCTCGGCCTTGGTTCCCAGGAAGAACCAA
>VZTF01009444.1:194609-251092 GCA_013397755.1 Cnemophilus loriae
TATTTCATCTTTCTGCCTAGGGAAAGGCCATGGAGAATTACCGGGAAGACTAGCCACTAATACATCAGGCTGCAGAGCTACAGATATATGTGTGGGGAATACAGGGAGCATATAAAAGAAAAAAAACAAAAAACCAAAATGGCATCAGTGGGACTGGGTCTAGTCTTGTTTAAGTTATGTATCAGTGACTTGAACAAAGATGGGAGCAGTGGCCAATACCCCAGAGCGCTGTGCAGCCCTTCAGAAGGACCTTAGCAGGGTGGAGAGATGGGCAGAGGGGAACCTTCTGAAGTTCAGCAAAGCAAGCATGGGGTCCTGCACTGGGGAGAAATAACCCCAGGCACCTGCACAGGCTTGGGGCTGATCTGCTGGGAAACAGCTCTGCAGAGAAGGACCTGGGGACAGTGGTGGACAACAAGCTGTCCACAAGACAGCAGAGTGCTCTGGTGGCCAACAAGGCCAATGGTGTCCTGGGGTCCATCAGGAATAACATTGCCAGCAGCTGAAGAGAGATGATTCTGCCCCTCTACTGTGCCCTGGTGAGGCACATCTGGAGTGGTGTGTCCAGTTCTGGGCTCCTCAGTGCAAGAAAGACATGGAGCTCCTGGAGGGAGTCCAGGGGAGAGTTAGAAAGATGACGAGGGGACTGAAGAATTTCTCTTATGAGAAAAGGCTGAGGGAGCTGGGGCTGTTCAGCCTTGAGAACAGACAACTGACAGGGAATCTGTCAGTCTCTGAAATCTTACAGTTCATGGATTAAACATGGTTATGAAGGACTTTTGCCCATTATGGCAAAACTATGTATAAAGAAGCTGTGATCACTGAAGCCCACCCCTCCTTGAAGATGCCTCCTAACTGGAACCTTGGACTGAGTCAAGTTGCCTAAGGGAACTTGAGATAAGATGAAGCTGACACTATCGTTCAGTCACCTCAGGTCTAGGAAAAAGTAAACACAGCTGAGGGAGAAGAATATATCTAAAAGAAAGCCAAACCCAGCAGCTGTTCTGAAAATCATCTCCTGTCGGGTTAAGGGTGGGGGAGGCCATAGCCCACAGAACCATCTGCTGAGGCCGGGTCTGCACACACTCCCCCAAAACCAAGGGGAGAGGAGAGTTTCGTGTGTGGCATAACCTCTGGTCAGAGAGACTGAACACCCATCCTTCCTTACACAAACTGGCTCAGCTGTAAAACCTCCCATCTTGGGAAGGCCATATCCATGGGACATTCACTTGAGATGTAGCTAAGGGGTGTCATAATCCATCAAATAACTCTAAAGTGCCCCCCAGACTCATTCCTGAGGCCTTGCACTAGAGCACTGCATGTGATGCAAACTGATTCAGCTGATCCTGAGCCTGGTGCAAGAGACAGTGTCAAACTTGCCCTCCACTATGGAGGCACCTGGGCATTCCCACCTGGCCTGAATGTATATTAATCCATTGAACTTTATGTTTTTGGAGGACCCTCACCACCAAGAAGATCGGATGGAGAGGATCAATGCTATACCATTGGGATCCATGAAATGGTAATATTTTCTACTTAATCTGTCTTTGTCACTTTCTTTTTCTAATCCCACCTCTTTTTCCTTCCTTTCTCTTCCTTTCTCTTCCTTTCTCTTTCTTTCCCTCTCTTTCTCTCTCTCTGTGTTTCTCTCTCTCCCATCTACTGTTGAATAAAACCCAAACTATTGACTTTGGCGTACAGTCTTGTTAGCACCTTAATTTGGGCAGAGGCATCAATGTAAAATTTTTAATACCTAGACCATAAGAGAGCCTTATCAACTTCTGTAAGTATCTGAAGGGAGAGTTTCAAAAGGATGGGTCCAGGTTCTTCTCAGCTGTGCCAAGCGATAGAGTGAGCGGCAATAGGCACAGGAAACCCCGCCTGAACACCAGGAAGAGCTTCTTTACTGTGCTGGTGACCAAGGACTGGAACGGGTTGCCCAGAGGGGTTGTGGATTTTCCTTCACTGGAGATATTCAATAACTGTCTGGATATAATCCTGTGCCACACTCTCCAGGATGACCCTGCTTAAGCAGGGAGGTTGGAGCACACAACGCACTGTGGCCCCTTCCAACCTTACCAGTTCTGTGATTCTGTTCATCCCATCTAAAACACCTTTACTGCGTAGCCTAGAGGGATGCAGTTCCTCAGCAGCTACAACTTTTCATATGCAAGACTAAGTCTGAACCTTGTGGAATTCACAAAGATTCTAGCCTGTGAGGGAAAAGAAACAAAAAAAGCAAGTGCCACCTAATGCCAAGTTAGAAAATTCCGTCATTTTCCATTTGTTGGCTTTACTGATGGCTCTGGAAATCACTAAAATCCTATTGCTTGAGAAAGATTTCAATTGTATATGATCTAATGAAATGCTATCCTTACCTGAGTCATACGTCTTTGACATCCTGCCTCTTTGTAAATTTCTTGATGCATTATCAAGAGTGAGGATTTGTTCAGCCAGGACATTTTGTCTACAAGATTAAAAATAATGCAACCAAGAAATGGCAGAGGAGGAGTTAGTAGGCATAACCCGTCTCTTGACCTCTCCCACTGATTAATATAAAACAGAAAAGGAAAGAAGAAAAGGAAAGGAACATTGAATAAATAAATCAAAATAGAATATCCTGTGACAGATCATCCTATAGAGGTTCGGATTTGTTAATAATTTATAAGCAGATATGATGATGACTATATCTGTTAAAAAACTTTCCCATTTTTTTTAAATCTAGAACTTGAACTTTTCAAACTAATATGAAAAAAATTCTGAGAATATGTAGACTATATTAGCAAATATGCAATTAAGAAAATAATAAATGTCAAAAGCCTGTATGTGATGCTATTGCTCTGAATCTTTATGCTTCACAATAAAACCAGAGGAGATATATTTCAATAAGACTGTGCAGAGCTAGCAGATGAACTTGAGTTAGAAATGTTACTTCTTCCCACAGACTTTAACATCTTCTCTCAGAACAATTGTAGATGTGTTGAGCTGAGGTAAGAGAGTATTTAGCGTGGATTAAATTCTCATTTTAGATCTGTTAAGTTCTTTAGGGCATTTGAAAACACTGCAGTGTCTGGAAATCAAAGAACAAATAGTAAGAACCATCAGTAAACTAAGCTAGGCTTAGTTTTGAAAGAGACCGTGCTTGAAATGTTGCTATTTTCTCTCACAGAAAGACCAACTTTGCATCTGCTACAACACAAAATGTGAATACTTTAGATTTTCAACAGAACATAAGAAAGTTTTAAATCTTTAAACTAAGGATAGTTTAAAAATAGACTTCAACCATGAACTCTAAACATTCATTGACCAAAATGTAAAAGGAATTGCATTAAAATTAACATTAGCGATAAGTAACTTGGATCTGTTGAATCACTTTGAACATGGCTTTAGAATTTACCACTTCATGTAGAATGTCATGAACTTGAGATAGATTCCTCTAACCCAAAGTTGATATATTTTTCTTTACTATGTACATTCGCTTATTTTTTTTAGTGTAGCTAGTGGATCTCAATGTTAGATGATAATGTACCGGCAAATTTGGTTACTATGATCTTCAGTGTGCTTTTATGAAGTAACACAAAACAATGACTCAAAAGTGTGAAATAGTGACTGTCCCTATTCTGAGCATGGGCATGCGTGCATGCTAAAAAAATAATGCTGTATGCCAAATTTATTTTCTTTTTTTTTTTTTTAATTTTATTTTATTTTGATGTGATTTTAGTGGTCTATGCATAGTGGAATACCACAGCTGATTTTTTCTATCTCAAGCAAACATTATTTTTCTCATTACAGAGCGTATTTCTACAGTTTTAACAAGTGTAGTTATGTAACAATAAGGAATATACTGATCAGCCCACTGTGTTTGATTTGACAGTGTTCACCACTTACATGTTTGCCGGTCATCTTGCCACATGCTTCTATAAATCTTTTGCAAGTTAATTATCTTAATGACCGTGTATCTGCTGGAAAGCAAACTGTACTGGCAAATCAAATGACACTACAGAAGTGAGTTCTATAATTTGCTTGTCCATTCTAAAGTGCTGAGAATTTTATAAAAAGCATTTTTGAAGCATCTCACAACTTTTCCTGCCACAAATAAAAATCGTGGAGCTCTCTGTGTGTAGCACGGCCAGTTGCCTTAGTAACAGCATCACCCCACTTCCTCAACAGAAGTGCCAAGTCTGTGCTTGAGGCACTGAGGTCTCTCTGCAGTTTCTGCTAAGTCATAGCTTTCCCAGGGAAGAATGTCAGCTTATTTAACTAGTCTGGGGAAGAATGATATACAGAGAAATTTGGCTGAGGTTTCATTTCACTTCACCTCCTGTTAAATATGCTCCTTCTTGAAGAAAGAGTGATTAAGCCAATTGTCATCTACTATGCAGTCTTAACATTTTTAGAGGTATACAGGTGATCAAACTCCCATATAGAAGTAAAACTTTTTGCTAAATCTGTGAATTGTATCATACGTTAAAAAGGAAAAAAAAACAGCATTGAATACACTGTGGGCTATAAAGATGCAAATGAAAGAATGTTCAAGTGTTCTTGAAGCCTGCGAGGGATGCTAAGAAACTTTACGTTATTATGCACACAAAAATAGATTTTCACTTTTAATTAGTGATTTTGTGGCTTGCTAGCATCACTAGGAAGCATATTTCAGTGATCTATGTCACCCTAAGGCAAGAGTCATTCTGAACAGCAGGGGCAATCCCAGAAGTACAGCTAATCAATTGGAAACCAGCCACTCTTGTCTTTAAAATTGCTTTATAAGGATAATTAAGACAAATTTCTGGCTCTAAACCATTTATTTGGAGGTTTTTTTGGGTTTTGGTCTCTTGTTTTCTTTTTTTTTTCTTCTTTTTTTCTTTTCTTTTTTTTTTGTTCACTGCTTATTATTGTTTTCTTGAACACAAAAAAAAATTGATAAATACTTTTTATACACAAAACATAAATGAGTTTCATTATAAGGTATCCAATAACACTGAAGTACTAAGAGCAAAATGAAAGCCAAACCAGAAACAAAAACAAATCCAAAGACTAACCAAGCCAAACCAAACCAACTGGTAGTCTATTACAAGGTTCTTCTGCCAGAAGCCAGCGATTAAATCCTGATTTTATTTACCTTCTTCAGCCTAAGTAGAGGTATGAAGCTGTTACAGACACAAAAAAAATTGAAAGTAAACATTCAGTTTTCAAGGAAAACCTTTTTTTTTTTTTTAATTTAACCCTCCTCAGAAAAATCCTAAATATTGTTGTCAATTTATATCACTAGGAAAGAAAACACTTTGAAATAAAAAATGTTTGAGCAAATATCAAAGTGAATTTCTTTCATCTGTTGTATGTTATGTACTCCTTTGGTAAAAGTATTGTAACTAGCACTAAATTAATAGTAAATTAGAATGGAATCTAATATGATGACTTAGAAAGAAAAGGGAAAAAATATACAATTTAAAGCCCAATGCTGAGAACATTTCAGTATTTATTGGAAAAGTTGGGGAATTTACTCACTTTTCTAGGTAATGTGAAAGCTGTGGGTGGTTGAAAGCAACTATGACACCTAGCCATATTTGAAGTAACATCTTATAATAGCCCAAAAAAACTCCAACACTTTATGGAGACATAAGGCTCTTGAAAATTATTCATTCCACTGTCAGATTTTATACCGAAGTTTCCAGCAACAGAAATTTCTTCATGGACAGGGAAAAAGGGAATAAACAACTCACGACCTTTTTGGATCTTCTTAGTATATGTCTCAGTATAAGATGGATAACATGAGAGAAACAACAAGACAAAACTGAAGAGTGGTTACATCAGTATGCTTCCATTGAAGTCCGCACCTATTAGAACTTCAAAAGATTCTTAATTCAGATTTTGGTCTGGGTTAACCTTAAAAGTAGGGTAGCTGTCCTAGACTACAGTTTGTATTCTTTCTTGATAGAGGAATCGAGGGCTCCCTGATAGGAACAATCAGTCTATCCCCTAAGCCTAAGTGAATTACTAAAATACTCAAATACCACCAGCAACAAATGCCTTTTTTTCTTTTTTTAATAAAATGTAGATATATGTGATATTGCAAGATATTTGTCAGAGGAAGAGTGTTATCCTGACACCTGGATAGCTCTCCTGCAGCATTCTTATTTGCCCCTCTATAGTCTATTACCTGTTCTAGAGAGTCTGGTATACATAAGGAGTTAAGAACGCTTCTGTACACGGGACTGTATTTTCTGAATGTCGTTTTGCACACACTGCACAATGAACCTGTGGGCTTAACAGGATGGTTTCTGACTTCTCACTTGAGTCTAGGCATGTTAAATCAAGAAGTTCCAGTCTCCAAATTTTAGGTAAGCTTCTGCAGCTCATACTCTGATAGTACAGCTGAGGCTGACATGCTAACCTAATTCTTAGAGTAGAAATACTGAATTGACTAACATTTCTAACTGCTAGAGTATACCAGGAATAATCAACAAGATTTAATCAGCAAAAATGTTGCATTTACTAATTATCAGCCTCATGATTCCATTCCAACTTGCTTTTAATGCATTTTATACATACACATACATCACCATGAATTATTCATCAAAACACTGGAGGGAAAATAGAAAAAGAAAATAAATTAATGTGATGAACTCAAGACCAGTTCAAGGCTATGGAAATCTAAAATCTCATTTACTTACTTTTCGTAGAGGCAAATATATTGCCATTTTCTTGGAAAATTCAGATAAATTTTATTCAAAGACAAACTGTTACAAAAATTAAAAGCCTAGCAGAACAGGATTATTTTACTTTCCGCATGATTACAGAAGCCCTAAATTATTTGTATATTTAATCTCAAAGAACAGCTTTCTGGCACATGCTTTCTGGCACACATTAAAGTGAGGGGTCTCTCAAGTTGTTGTGCAAAATGAATTAACAATTGAAGAATTTCTGTTATAATACTTATAAACAAATGTTAAGTTGAGGAGAAAATAAGCTATGCACCAGGATAAGATGGCATGCATTATTAAACAGGAGCATAGAGAGGCAGAATATATTGCCACACTTCCTAGCTTTTATGAGACTTACTCTACTAACAGTTCCTTAGGGTTTCAGCAGGTGGTTATCAGAGAAAAGGGTGAGTATTTGATACATAAACGCTTTAAGGAATATTAAAGAAGAGATATACTTTCTACTAAAGAAAAGGATTACAAACTTGAGTTGCATCCTATGCCTAGGAGATTATAGCCTTTTTTTCCCATAAAAAAATATCAAGATCTATTACAGATTGGATTATATGAACTAGTTTGAATCAAACACATAAAAGCTAGTGTATGCTACATTTTATGGAAAGGATCAACATGCTTTTCCTCTGGTGACCAACATCAGACCACTTAGAGCTTAAAATAATTAGGCAGGCATCATGTATTCAGAATTTTTTTTCAACTTCACAGCTAACTCCTAGGGTAATTAATGTGTTGCATTTATGGATGCCATGCTGAACTGTCTGATCAATACTTAAAGCCATAATTTCAAAAACCATAAATGCAGTCTTCAAATACAGTTTCACTAAGTTAAGGAATTTTCCAGCTACTGAGTGACAGTGGGATACTACAAATAATTTACTTATAAAATCCACTGCTGTGTCTTGTAGCCAATATAAATTTGCAGAAGAAGAAAGGATGTTGATTTTATTTACTCACTCCATTAACTTCTCTTTCACAAGTAATATTCTTTCCCAGTAAATATCCCTTGATACTTCATTTAAAGTCTAAAGGAACCTCTCTGCATTAAATTATTCTGTTACACATCATGAAAACTTTGGCCCTAGCATTTATATGTCTTGTCACAAAAGTAAAAGAAAAATACCCTTTCAAGCCAATTATAGAAATTTTCTTGAGGTAAAGACTTATTTACTGGTCAAGAGATGTAAGTCACTGCAGAGTGAAAAGATGAAGGCATGATTTTTTCTAGCTGCTTACCATGCTCAATGTTGGGCTAACAAGCCTCAAACTGTGCAAAACATGTTTTTGTCTTTGAAGGTCAAATTACTAAACCAGGATATGGTCTCAATCTGAAATGTAAAAAGCAATACTAGGTAGACGTTAGAAATCACGCCATTAATGACACTTGCTCCTGTTTTGTCCTAGAAGGAAATGCAGAAACCTATTCTGTATTTGAGAAGGGGTTATTGGAAAATAAAAGCAGAGGTGAAGTATGTAAAAAAATACTGCAGTCTCAGTTCTTCATTATTGGCATAATGTAATTCTAAGTACTCCAGCAGAACAATCTCAGCTATTCACAACAACGCAAGAAAAAAATTAAACATTTATGAGGCCAATTAGAACATGAGTTATAGGGCATAAGTCACTACTAAGAGGTAGAGACAAGAAGCAACATCTCCTCCGGGAAGTCTCTTTAGGCGTACCTGTTACATCTCTGGCACTCTCAGAGTCAGGACTTCAAGCTATATCATGTTTACTAAACAGCTCAAATTTTAGGTCACCGTATACTAATCCAGTGTATGTGGGGTTTTATTCCATCTGTATACTATGTTAAAATATTACTGTTAAAAAACTCCAGAACAACAGAAGTCCCAACATACTTTTCTCTAGAATTTTATTTCAAATTTGCTCCATGGCATCCAGTTGTGTGTTTTCTCATGATTATCTTTTCACATATAAACAAACTACTAATTAAAAGCAATAAAAAGTCATCACCCCACAGCAAAAAATTTTATAGGTCACGTTCGTTTTATCAGATATTTTTGCTATGGGAAAAGAGAGGTGGGGAAAAGTTGCTAAATGCATTTAAAGGTGAATAAAAGTATTCAGTTATACCCCACTATTAAGTCTATTTTTTTCTTAACTCTCATTGGAAAAATTAAAATATGCATCTTAAATCTGCTAAGAAAGTACAATAAATTTTTCTAGTAAAAAATCCCACAAAAACGCCAAAACAAAACAAAACCCAAATCATCTTAGTTTCTTGGTTTACCAAAAGGGTGTCAGTGCACACATTACAATGTATTTTGTACTTATAATAGAGTTTTAAACAGAGTAAGAAAATTAAGTCACAGTTAAAATATTTTGGAAGCATAACAATATCTGGGATTTTTACTAGACTTTTAATAGTTTTTGGCCAGCCATTTCTCAGGAAATTATGCTACCTGATAAAACCCACACATACAATTTTAAACTTTTTTTGGTGAAGATTTCAAGCATTTCTCTTCATAAAGTACATGAAACTGGAAATCAGAAGGCAACTCCAACACCAGCCCTCTTTCATGCACACATCACTGAGAACTTGTTACTCAATTGGCAGCGGAATAATTCTTGTTTCAAGGTTCACTCCTAGATCCTCCCTAAGTAGAACTGGAATTTGGATCAGACCAAGGGAAAATCACAGCCCAAGGAAGAAAAATGTCACTGTCAGGATAACTATCATCTCCTGTGAGGCACTGGAATAGGTTGCCCAGAGAAGCTGAGGGTACCCTGTCCCTGACAAGGCCGGGTTGGATTGGGTTCTGAGTGACCTGGTCTAGTGGAAGATGTCTCTGTCCATGGTCAGGGGATTGCACTAGTTATTCTTAAGGTACCTTCCAACCCTAACTGTTCTGATTCTGTGGAATGAAGTATATCAGCCCAAATATTTTGCTGTACTAGCTCTGCCAGCCAATGGACTACTGAGTAATGTAAAACACCCTATGAGTTGCCTTGGGCTCTAATTCATTTATGCATTTCTACTACTATGCTGGGGCTTTGGAGGGCACTGACTCTTGTTCAAGTCATAACATTATAAAACAAGAAATTACGTCTTAAATGAAAACTATATTTCCCAATTTAAAAGATGATTTTGTCTTGCTCAGGTAAATTATAGATGGTGAAACATAGACACACAAAAATCCTGTTTTGTTACTGTTCAGTAGAAATTATTAACTATTTTTACATGAAAGTAAACAAAGTAAGAGATTATATGTTCAAGGAATAAGTTTTTCAGTTTCCGGGAGTATAAAGATATGTATATGAAATACGCACAAATACTATAGAAATAAATGTTAAAAACACAACTACAGCTATTTACAAAAAGAAAAGTCATAACTGTTGGTGACTCTAGAGGGAACGTAAAATAGTTTGGGCATGGGTCAGGCCTGGGTCATGACTCCTGAATGAGAGCTGCTTAATAGTTGTAGTGTGCAGATAACTGATGGAAAGTACTTTCAAGACCTGGGGAAAGTAGGGAGAAAAAGCCTAAGGGACTACAGGTTTTGTTTGTTTTGGCTATTTACAACCATCACCGTCACTAGTCCTCCGAAACTGATGGGACTATTATATAAGCTCATTGTATAATACACCAAAAACTGGACTTCTACCATCTAAGCTTCTGATACTGAGACTTTTCAATATATATGCACTGTTTCTTTATACATTTCCATCAGGTTTGTATCCGTATATTCTGCCTCTTTATTTTGTGCAGAGTTTGTACAGTGTTTGTGACTTAATTCTGTGTGTTTGTGTAACATAGAACGGTCTTGTCTCGCTCTCAGTTAGATCTTCCAGAGTGCTACAAGGAATAATAAGAGCATTTTGTCACACAATATCTTTCACTCAGCTCTTTTTTAATAGACTATTAGTTCTTACTCTCAACAACATCTTCAGTTTTTTAAATCCAAGAGAGTAAATATAAACAGAAAACCATCTAACAGTAAAGAAGCAATTGAAACTGACTCATATCTGTGAATTTCTTCTATTTCCTAGGATGTAAGAAGGGAAATAAAAACTAAAAATTATAAAGAAAGATGAAGTAACTGAAAAAAGTATTGAAGTAAAAAATAATTTTCCATTTCTGATGCTCTTAAAAATCTGTTAGGTCCATTGCCTCCTTTCTCCTGTGATTTCAAACTCATTTCACATGAACAGAGATTGCCAGAAGAGACCAAAAGAAAAGAAAATCTGAAGAAGTAGATCAGTGGCAGATATTTTGAGCTGTCAATATGCTTGATTTTAGTCATGGAAAGAAGGTAAAGACAAAAATCAGAGCACTACTACAATATTTATTTATCCATATATAATATTAATTTTCTGAAACCTATTAGAAATACCAGTGCACAAACTAGGTTTATTTTCAGCATCATTTTCTTTGGCCCTTTGCAGGAAAATGCAAACGTTTTCTACCTCTTTTTGCAACCTGATCTCCAGTCTTCCTGAATGCCTAGAGCACCTGTTGCTGATTTATTATCTCACAGAGACCTGCTAGCAGCTGTTCTTTCTTTTTGCTTATAGCCTCTGAGATGTGCCAGTGCATTTGGGTTATGCAGGCAGCCTAACGGGTGTGCAGATTAAACAGTATAACTCAAACTAAACAGGGCACATCCTAGGGGTGGGGGGCGAGGGGGGGTGGGTTAGGGAAGAACCAAAAGAAGAAGCTTAATTTCTAGGTTTAATATAAGAAATATTCCTTTTATTCAAGGCAAACCTAAGGATTTTACCATGTGGGTAAATATAAGTACATCTCATTTATGACATTTATTTAGCACAGGTAACATATTATGTTGGTTTGGTAACTAGTGCACTTTGATTTGCTTTTCTAGAAGTTCCTAAACTTTTAACCATTCCTTTCGTGTTTTCCTGGTGTGTTTTCTACAGCAGCCTGTGTCTTCTTAGCTGGATGCTGTACCCAAAATATGCTGTTCTTGCATTGTGTATGTTACACAAAACATTGGTATGTGTATAGGTATATAATGGGTATACGTAGAAGAATGCAGATATGAGCAGCTGCAATAAATATTCTTCATCATATTCTTTCTGGTTATTCCACAATTATTTCTGTCTCTGAATCTTCTTAGTGAGTTATATTGCATATTCAAGAGGAGTTTTATCTTGGTTTTTATTGAGTTGTGTTGCAGTACTTCATCAACATCATAAAAATAGAAGTTCTCAGATTTTTTTGACTCACTAGTTTGTATTAGACCATATAAACTAAGAGATTAGTGCTTGTCAGATGATATACAGTAAAAATTTGGTGAAGAGCTCAACTGACTAATACTATCCAGAGGCTAAGAGCATGATACTTCAATGTTACTTCTGTCAGTTCACATGTCTACCACAACACCCATGGTAAAGAAATTATTCTGCTGAAGTCTCTATGTAAGAGTAAAACATAATTCAGATACACTTGCTGATGAATGGATAGTTGTTAATTACTTTCTCCTTCAAGATTATTGAAGGTTGGGTTTACAAAACTGGGTAAGAGTCACACTCCAGGAGAAACCCAGGGGTGTATACTCTTAAACAACACAAGTTTTCTGAATTAAGTTTGCCTTTCAGCAAGTTTCTCAGTTAGCTTGATCAATTCATATGTTCAAAAAAATAATTTGATAAGATTTGGGAAAGATCAGAAAGAACTCAAATTAACATACAGACTTGACTGTTACATATATGGTAAATGGCTTAAAAATTGTAAGATTTTTTCTAAATTCTTTACAACTTTCAGGTTTTACACATATGTGCCGTGCTACCATCATTTCACCCTCCAAAAATGGAATTGCAAGACTACCTACAATTCCAACAGGACTACTATTCTAGAAAAGCTACTGTAAGTCCACACAGTTTTTACCCAAACAATCTAGATACAAAACAATAAGTCAATAATAGTTCTATATAGCATTGTTCGCTCTGTCTGGAAGAAACAACCCTTTTTATACAGTGCAAACATGTACATAAGAAATAAATATAGGGAGATTTGACACTAACTCTGCCTTATGAACAAGCGCTCACAAAAAAAATATTAATATCTAACTATAGAAAGATAGGGAAATTTTCCAAAGCCAGTGGGTTAAAAAAAAAAAAAAAGGAAAAAACAAACTTGTAAGAGATTAACTCTGTATGAGTAACATCTATATAAACATGTACTGTCATTTTCACTGCTGTCTTGCCATTAGATAAAAGAATAAAACTGGCCAGATACGATACTGGAAGATGTTTAGTAATATCCATTGTGTTGCTGTGTGTTCTTGCCTGAGTTAATCTGAAAAGCTTCCTCCTTGGCAGAGGTCAAGGAGTGAACAATACCCCAGAAGTCTTATCTAAATTGAGTATTAACTCCATTTTCATGAAGTCACTTTGTTACTTTCTGTTAGCTCAGCATGAAGAATAGTGTTAATCTTGCTAGTCCCCTTATCAGATAGCAACAAGACAGTGTCATCATCATACAAGTAAATAAAAGATTTATCAAAGCTGAGAAAGAGGAATTATATGCAGACTAAAAAATGGAATAAACACTTGAACCACTCCAATACTGGTTGTGGCATTTGAGGAAAAAAACCCCAAAAACCAACCCCCTGCACCACACACACACAAAACCCACAAACAAACAAACAAAGCCAAACAACCCACCCCTCCCCACCCAGAAAAACGAAAACAAAACAGAGCAAAACAAAAACCAAATTAAAAACCTCAGCAACATTTGTGGTTGTAAACTGTTGCTTTCTTTAGCTAAGAAAGATTGTGATCACGACAGTGCTAGGTTATTAATACCAAACACAGAGATCTGCTTTCACTGATATTGTACTGAATTCACGTATGTGAAATATGTTCTCTGAGTTGAACATCAGTTTTACATTTCAACATCACATCTGAGGAGGCAAGTATTTTATTTGTAAAACAGTAGAAAACCCATCCCTGTACGATTAGGGACCAATAAATAAAATTGGTGAGAGAACAGACAAAAATCCATCTGTGACTCTTGCCGCTGAGAGAAGGGTAAATGTTATTAAATGATAATTCCAAGGAAATAAAAAAGTGAGATTCTTATAATGTGATTACTACAGACCTTTTTTTCACTCTTAGACTTCGGCTTGTCAGACTCATTAGGAACTCAAGACAAAACTGATTGGTTTTCCAACTCACATCAACTCCTCTTGGTGGATATTAAAAAAAAAAAGAAAAATCCACCCATATTAGCTATCTGAGGGACAATGTATGCCTCAATAAAACATGATTACTATTCAGAACCTAACACATTTTTGCTTTATATGACTTACAGCTGTTAGAGGAACCAAAACTTTTAAGATAATCACATTAACAATTTCAAATACAGTGCAGAAGCTATTTAACCATACAGTGCCTTTTCAATTTTGATACTTTCATTTTTAAAGGGTTTATAATTGCATAAATTATATGAAAGAAACTTGAATTATATAGGAATTTTGGTAAAGAAGTACATTCATAAATTCCACTGCTAATGTGGCAGCTTCGAAGTCAATGATTTGTTTCAAGAAAGCAAACCTCACATACTGCAAGACAGAACTGACACTTATTGATTTAACACTATGCCAAGTAGTGTTGGAAAATATTAGCAATAGATCTAAGTGAGAGGTAAGCCTCTAGTTTCAAAACTATGTTGTGATTTTAAAAGATATTAAGACAAATTTTGATTAATTTTGTGGGTTTTCTTAGTGGTTTTGGAGGGCTTTTATGTTTGGTTGGTTTGGTTAAGTTTGGATTGGGTTTTTCTGGGGTTTGTTTGGTTTGGTTTGGTTTTTTTTTTTTAGTTTTTTTTGTTTGTTTGTTTTGATTTGGTTTTGGTTGGTTGGTTTTTGTGGGCTTTGGGGGATTTTTTTTTGCTTGTTTGTATTTTTAGGGGGTTTTTGGTTGGTTTCTACTTTTTCTTTTCTTCTTTTGTACAATGATTCTTTGTGTTAAAATATGGAGACATATAGTTTCCAGAGTTTATTCAAGACTTTAAAGTGGGACTCAGTTCTGGAGAAGAGGAATCCTATGGCAGTTCAGAAAAGTAAGGATCACCCTTCTTGAGATAGACTTCTGATTTAGAAGAGCACAGGATCAAATCATGTCTTAAAATCCTATGAAAGAATCTCATATATCCTACGATACTTAAAGCACTATCACAAGCATATGTTTACAGAAAAGGACTGCCTCCCACTAATGTACTCTGAATGGATTCTTATATCTTTATGTAATTGCTGAATAGCTTTGCTGATATTTGCTGTGCTACTGGGAAAGTAAAATAATAATCAGTGTAAGAATCTTAGCCCTATGGTCTTATTTTACATATCTTTCATATGTATAAATATCCAATTAGTTGGATTACTTTTAATTCCAGTATCCAAATTACAAATTGGCTATCGCAAACTTATTGTATTAATTAAATCATATTTAAATGTCTTTTTTCGTGCAACTAGTTAAAATAAACTAAATAAAACTTCAAGTTGTAACTAAAAAGCCTAAAATATAATTAGAGTATCTGACAGGAACTTAGCATGAGGGCTAAATGTTTTCTAGGAAGTAAACCATGATGATGCTGAAGTACAGAAGTGCCTTTCTTTAAGCATCTCTTTTAACTTTTGGAAAAGAAAGTAATCAAGTCCTAACCTAAGGATACTGCCAGGTATTTAATTTCAAGTATATTCTTTTGCTATTGTTGGAATATGTAGCACAGATTTTTTACAAAGACTGGCATCACTAATTTATATTTTATTGGAATATAAACTGTAAAATCTCCATACCTTCCTTCGGTCTAAGAAGCATGATTGCTGATTCCAGTCAAAAGAAACAACTGTTCTGGAACTGTAATTCAGCATGGTGCTTTAAATTTCTTCAGTATTTCAGTCAGCATCTAGCAAACTGGGAGGAAAAACAGATGTTATTCAAATTGGTTTCACAGAGATCATTCAAAAGTTTACCTGGGGAGTAAATGAAAATTACTGTAGAATCTGGCATTATATTTTTATGGAAAAGGAAAGCTGGTCAATGAGCCTTGAGCAACAAATGCTGCATGCTAATAAGATCTTCTCTAAGACATATGAATTTCAAGCCCCCAGTGTTTAGGAAAGGACCAGTTCTTAGCCTGAAACATAGATTTTAATGGTGCAGTGGAAATACAAGAGTATTATAAAATACAAGTTCTTTTACACTTTGTAAAAAAAACCAAAACCAAACCAGATAAACAGGATTTTTCCAAAGTACCAAAACGTACATTATTATTCTCCAAAAACTTAGGCCCTCAGGACCCTTAGGTCCTATGTAGTCTAGCAGCATGTGTAATGAATGCATTTTCAGCTACTTCCTGCCTGATACAATTATTGGTCCATTAATTTTATTCATGCAGCACACCCAACTAAAAAAACATAGAGACATTTACTGTAGGCTGTCATGTACTATTGTAAAGGAGAAAGTTCAATTTAAACTTATTTTCCAGTACAAGTCCTTCCCAAGAGATGCAGCTTGAGAAATTGTATAAGGGGGTTAAGTCAATACCAGCTCAACTCGACTGCTCTTGCCATCTGTTTATCACAGTCCTTTCAGCAGCTGTTTTGCGCTCTTCTATTGACTAAAGGATATTAATATTGCTTGACAACTGCCTGGTGTATGAAATAAATGTTTATCTCATTTTTTTTGCCTAACGGCTGTTGATTCATCTATGCTAACATATTTATGGAACATCCATCACGTATTTAAGAGGTGGACATCTTCCACTGTACTTTTGGTGGGAGAATATTGAACAATGAAGAAAGGCAGCCAGTAGAAGTTAATGACACAGCTATACAAACAACACTTACGATTTTAGTAACCTACACATCAATCACATTTCAAAGATGACTTTTCCTCTGACTAAAGAGCCCTGCAGGTAAGTAGGTAAGACATATTGCCAAAATACAACTTGAATAGGAATCAGCTTGCTAGGTTACCTTACATCATTTTCTGTGATTGTTTTTCTGTTTTGAAAAACTTCTGTTTATGTGTTCTATTGGAAAAAGGTATTGTGTAAGCACCATATGTCAAAGAAGACAAGCTATTTTAAAAAATTATTTGAGAATAAGGACTTCTTCACCTGAATGGTTAGATGTTGCATTTATGTATGTAGAAAAACAATGATTAAAGTAAAATCAGAGCACTAAAAGAAGAATTTTAAATCCGGTTGTAATTTACACAGCTATATTGTTTTCTACTATACAACAAAAGAGAAAAATATGTACATTTCACATTTAGTTTCAAGTGTTTTATTTAAAAATAACTTTCTATTTATTCAGAATAAAACTGTTCTACAGCAGGTTATTGAGAAGGATTATTTACTTTGTTTCTAGACTAAAACTTTCTTATTATTTTAGATTGCCCAGCTGTGGTGTTTTGACTTTGGCTGGCCACCAGGTGCCCACCAAACTGTACTCTCACAAGCCTTTCTCAGCAGAACAACAGGAAAGAAAGTGAGATGAAAAAAAACGTGTGGGTAAAAAAAAAACACAAACCAAACCCAAAATGACCAAACCCTCCCGGCATATGGGGGTGGGAATGTTGGAAAAAGCCTTGAGGCTGTGTCAGCAGTGCTCTGCAGTAGCCAAAACTCTGGCGTGTTATCAGCCTGTTTCTAGCTACCAATGCAAAGCATAGACCTGTCAGGGCTGCTATGTGAAAAATTAGCTCCATCCCAGCCAGACCAGTTAACAAAAAAGTGTAGCTTAGATTGGCAGCAAAGAATCCTCTGTGTCCCTCTTGTGCTTTCATCCCACCCTAATTCTCTTCATGTCTTTGTATTTCCAATGAGAACTTCAGTTTGAATTACAGGGAAGGTTCAGTGAATTTATATAAAGTAAATATGCTAAATATTACAACTTTCATCTGAAGTTCAATAGCAATTGTAAATCTTTTATCCTTAATTATGTCTCACACCCTGTATGGTTTTTAATTCTCTTTGCTCCTCAGGCTTAAAATATGTAAGAAATGTTGAAATACAAGGAAGACATGAGAATCTAAGGTCTTAGCATTAATTCTTAATATTAACTAAATACTCTCAAAATATGATACAACGGATATAACAACTTTGTATTTCAGGAATAAACTACACTACATAAACTAAACCAAACTACATAAATGAAAATATTTCAAAATCTCACCAATATTACACCAGCAACAACATAAAAAGCATTTTTCTCTTCCAAAAATTCTGAAATTCAAAGTAAGGTTTTAGATAATTAGATAAATTTATGTTTATCTAAGTGAAATATTTTTTTGTTGCAAAAATGAAATCTGTTTGCAAGTTCTGATAAGGAAAATGTGAAATCAAGTAGGTGAATTGATCCTACTGGTGGTAGTACCTAAAGAGGAGACGGAAAGGTTTTGGAGTGTCAAGGCATCTGTGTAGGGGATTGTCCGGCAGAGCTGATCTGTACCAGCTCTGAGGCAGGCACACAGTTGGCTGCACCTCAGGAAGTGGACAGTCCCCTACTGTCTCCCCAACAGTCAGGAGTGGATGTAAGAGCCAGGGAGGGAATTGAGGTAGGTGTCTGCTCAGGGTGCCAGGTGAATCCGCTCCTCTTTCCAGGTGCCCCTGTGGAGGAGGTATGAGGGTCTGGAAACTGAGGACCGGGAAAATGATGAGTTAGAAGAAGGAACACCTGGGGGGCTGCCTAGGGCAGTGGATGGTTGCAGCTTATTTGGGCGGGATAGGCAGGGCTGGTGAGATGGAGGAGGTGGCACTGTATGTAACAGAGGACTAGAATTTATAGTGCTTGCAGTTGACAATGGCATGGTTGAGAGATTCTGGTTAAGGATGAAGGAACAAACCAATATTGAGGATGTCACCATGGAAGTCTACTATGGACCACCTAGCCATGATGACAACAGCAATGAATTACTCTTCAAGGAACTAAGGGATACCTTCAAATCAACTGCCTCTGTCCTTATGCAGGACTTCAGCTTGCTAGATGCCAACGGGGAACACCACACAACTGGCACAAAGTGGTCCAGAAGATTCTTAAAAAACGTAGATGATAACTTCATAGTACAGGTAGTGAGGGAGCCAGCCGGGAAAGATGCCCTCCTCGATTTGCTACCTGTTAACCGAGTGTCTGGTGAGTGGTGATTGACGGCTGTCTGGGCCGCACTGAACACAAAGCCATTGAGTTAAAAATTTCTGTTGACAGGAGGAATGACGCCAGCAAAAGCTCAGCTCTGAACATAAGAAAAGCAGAATTCAGGCTGCTCAGGTAATTAATTAGTGAGATCTCCTTGGAAAATGCTTTTTGAAGGTGCTGGGTTTCATAAATTTTGATCACTTTTTGAGCAACACCTCCTAAGGCCAAGGAGCAGGCAATTCCAAAATGGAGCTAAGGTAAAAAAAGAAGGTGTATGCCCAGTGGAAGCAAGGTCAGGTGATATGAGAAGAATACAGAGATGCTGCTTGCCACTGTACAGAGAAAATTTGTCTAGCCAGAGACCAATTGGAGTTGAAGCTGGTCTGTACTGTCGAAAGCGATAAAAAGAGGTTTTTAAAATGCATTAATAACCAAAGGTGGTGCAGGAATAAAATCAGCCCCTTACCTGATGAGGATGGTCACCTCACAAATAGGCACACATGCAAGACAGATGTTTAATTTGCCTTCTTCTACTACACAGATGATGGGCTCTGGGGCACTAGGGCCCTGAGCTGGAGGATCATGTCTGTGATAAATGAGAGTGATAAATTCCCAGTCAGCCTTGAACTTGTGCACAATCTAGTGCTCCAGACGGACCCCTATAAGTCTGTGGGGCTTGATGGGATTCATCCGAGAATACTCAAAGAGCCTCTTTCAGTGATTTTTGAATGGTCTTGGGAATCTGGAGAGGTCTCAGTCAATTGGAAGCTGGCTAACATTGTCCCAGTTTTCAAGAAGGGTAAGAGTGATGATCGTGGAAACTACAGGCTGTCAGTGTCTGGTAAAGTTGTGGAGAAGATTATTCTGGGGGTNAGATTATGCTGGGGGTACTGAAAAACACCTGAAGGGCAATGCAGTCATCAATCACTGCCAGCACAGTTTCATGAGAGGAAAGTTCTGCTTATTAAACCTGATTTCCTTCTATGACTAGCATATCCAACTAGCTGTTCAAGGGAAGTGAGTTGATGTAAATTTTTTGGATTTCAGTGAAGCTTTCAGTACTGTATCTCACAGGATCCTTCTGGAGGAAATATCCAGCCCAGAGCTGGATAAAAACATCATGTGATGGGTGAGCAACTGGCTCACAGGTTGGGCACAAAGGGTTATAGTGAATGGGATGACACCAGACTGGGGACCTGTCACTAGTGCAGTGCCACAGGCATCCATTTTAGGGCCACTTTTCTTCAAGGTTTTCAGAAACAATTTAGACAAGAAACCCAAAGGTGTACTATATATATATATATACACAAAATGGGGAAAAGAGAGTGGTCATACAGTTGTAACACTAACTGAAAAAATAGAAGAAACATTACCTTAAGTATTGCTTGAATCACCAGTATGGACTCTGCTTCACGTCACCATCTTGTCAGATCTTTCAGACAAAACTGTATCTTATGTGTATCTGGGAGGAAATTTCTAAGAAGAAATGAGTATGCAAACACAAAAAGGAGAAATAATTATTGGCAGGTGTGTGTTAAATTGAAGTATACCTGTAGCATTTACAGATCTGGTTTGGAAATCTTGTTTTGATGGAACCTTAAAAATTAAAACTCTTCTCGGTTTGTTAAATCTTTTAGCATTCACACTGCAGAAAGTACAACAATGCAAATTCTTTTATATTTTCTAAACAAATTTATCTCTTTAGTTTTCTCTTGCTCTTACTTAGGGTCTTAGGTGAATTCAGTTGTGTAGTATTATCATTTTTAAAAAGCGTGTCTTTTTGAAGTTGGCTTAATCTATCCATCTATTTTATAAAGCTCTTTTGTGTTCCTAATAAAGATTTTAAAATTTTTAAGTTGTTATTGCTTTTGGTTTGATTTTATTAATTATATAAATCAATGCAGAAAAGTAACCTAGTTATAATACCATTTTGGAGAGCGTGTCCATGAAACCTTCTAGCAGTGATCAACCATATAGTTTGCAGGGAATAAAGTTAGAACAATTCCTCTACTTTTTTTTTTTCTCCTGAACAAAACATTTTAGCCATGCTTTTAAAATCATTGTCTTAATTCATTATCCTGTTACATTGGTAGAATTCTAATGTTAACTCCACCACCTTCAGTCATAATGCTGAAATAAAATCTTTATTAATGAACACCAATCTTTTAATTTCAGAGCGTATTTACTCACAGCTATACTTTGTCAAGTGTGTAAGCCATTATTCCTTTCTGTTAGCTTTTATGTATTTCACAGTTAAGCATTCCCATTTAACGTGCATCAGGTGGCCTACAAAACTTGCACAATATAAAAAATAGAAAACAAAACAAAAAACTGTAAAATCCAAGGGCTGTAATTTCTACACTTGAAATACTATTAGTGTTTCTCAAAGTGTAGTATAAATTTTAGACACAATAAAATTGGACACCTAAGGAATATAGAAATAGCTGAAAATGAGTTAGTTAGTTTTCAGCCTTTGTCAATATGCCAAAATTGAAGACATTTTTTCAGCTGCTATGTCAAATTAACATGAGATACAAAACTAGGTGACCTCTCTTTCCAGAAGTCAAAATCGTTTTTCTTTCCACTTTGTCCTTCTTGGGATGTTTAGTAAGTATTCAGCACATCACATTTTTTGAATCTCTTGAACTGTATTTGAGGTTCTAAATAAATAAATAGAGATAATTAAATTGTATTCTGATAGAGCTTCAGATGAATGTCTGTTCCTCTCAGAAAACTGACACAAAGGCTTTTAGTATTCATTCAAGGCTTGCAGCATTCGTTGTAAAATCCTCCTTGATATAAAGTTTCACAATTCCAATTGTCAAGGGTCCCTACATAATAGAATACCAAAAATAAAAAGAAAATTCAAAATCTCCCAAATCTGGGACCTTATGCAGAAAAACTTCTTCAGATTAAGCATAGATTTGAATGTGACACTTAGTATTACAAATCTCTAATTCAAGACTCACTATATATATTCTAGAGCTATATGTGTGAAAATCATTCTACAGACAAGAGAATGCTGAGCTCCTTTTGGCACAGTTTATGAATATGGGGTACTGAGGGTATACTTATTAAAAATGGGACTGAATTCTGTCGGGGCCAGAGACAAATCAGCTAAATTGTTGGGTTTATTACTGCTCCGTAATTACTGGATTATTTGAGATTATCATGTAAAATCTGTTCACATAATTGAGCAAATAATTACTGAGTTATGAATTAATGCCTCACATTTCTCCATGTAAAACTTCTCAACGAAGCCAATTTCATTTTTCTGTCCTATAGAAAGCAATATTAGTAGCCAAAAACTTCAGGGATCAGGACTCAAGCACCCTTCACCATTTCAATAATTTCTTTCAAAAATTCTAGACTATTTACATGGTCAACACCCACTTCATATATGAGTTTAAGTTTCACTATTAATGTAACCACTCACAAATCTCTTATAAAAATGAAACCCTAACAGGCAACGTTGGTCCTGCTTATCTAGGAAACCTTTCTGTTTTCTTTGGAAAGCCCAGCTTCGGTTGTGACACATGTGAAGAAAAGCTTAAGAAACCCAAGAGTAGCAGCACTATTTTAGAAGAAGGAAAGAAAGATGCCCTACCGACCATACAACGTACAACAATCATGTGATGTGAATAATGCAAAAATAATGCAGTCTTGGGTTTGACACAGAAAAGATGTTATATTTTTTCCTGTAAGTCTTCTGTCTCTCTTTTCTCTTTGAATTCTGCTATCTCCCCAGGAGGTAGCTGTAAACCTGCAGACAACACTGCAGCCTTACCGGCTTTAGAATTACAATAAGAGGCACAGGAGAATATTCACAACATAAACCAGGCAGCTGAGTCAGACATGAGCTGTTAAAAGTCTTGCTCTCAAATTTTTTATTAAGCTTTCTGTCTTTCCACTACTTAACATTGTAAAGTCATCCAAAAAATTCTATGAAAAAAGAATATTGGAACATACTTCATGGCAGCAAAGCCAAAGTTTATTCCGTAGCTTAAGCGGACATCACCGCTTCTATTACACAGCCATATAGATTATAAAAATAATCTATGGTGACTAACACTTCTGGGGCATACTTTGTCTTTTTTGTTTACCTCAGACATATGCAAAAAAATTTAACAACAAATTCTCAGCTAACTTCCATTCTCTTTTGCCATTCCTACATATGTATAGTGCCACATGTAACATAATATCTCTTAGAGAATCATAATTACTTTACAATTTCAATTTTTTAGGAGTTTTTCCTGCATGTTTACTTTCAATAAACAGACAATGAGCTACCTGGAATTGCATGATCAGCCACAGAAACTTACAAACTTACAATTTTTTTCTAATTTTCGTCTTTCAACGAAGAGTAGACATGAAAACATGGTGACACGAAGCCCAAGTTCAGAGTTTTTATAAACTACTAAAACCAGAATCTGACCCAAACTTATTTGGCAAATAACATTGCCAGTAGTTGATTATATATATAAAAACATCAAAATTCAAGTGCTCTGAATAAGACATTATTCCCAGGAAATCTCTGAGGTAAAATTAAAAATCTTTTAACTTATTATTCACAGTTACTATTTCAAATTTATATTTTCTCAAGGTAAAAACCTTAGCAGCAGTGTATGTGAAAATCATTTTGCACCTTCAAATGCTTCATCCATGTGTGTACATACATATGGCAGCAAAAAACAGGTGTTTGAATAAAATTCATCTAGATGCATCCGCAGCTGGATGTTAGACTTCTGCATAACTACATATTTAGCAAAGATTTTCTTCTTCTACAGAGAAGCAATAAGCATGCCAACACAAGCTGACCTAGCAAACACCTTCATTCAACTGACTAAATGAATGCATTCGTTTTAGACTGTGGGATTGATTACATAAAGAAAAGACATGCATTACCCTAAATTACATTCATAAACAATTCTTCACCTACATGGCCAGAATAAAATAAAAAAGAATTAAATAAAATATGGTTTCATCTTTTAAATTCTATAACTGCTGTTTCTGCATTCTTTGATAATTTATACGAGTATGGAAACAAGGACAGAAAAGAAAATAAAGACCTTAAAAGGGGTAATTTACAACTTTTATAAGTATCTGGGATATCTAGTATATCTATGGTTCTATAAGGGAAATGTGTAAACAACAATAATAATATTAATAACAATGAGTAAAGATACCATGAGAGTTTGATTTTTGTGGCTCAGATTTGGTAGATATATGGTCTGACTTGACCACATCATTTTGCTCCAGTTTACACCCAAATGCATGAAATGAAAAAGATTCCCAATATCTATCTGACTTTTACCAGCAGCCCTGAGATTCACCTGATTTAGTTAATTCTGGCACTGTGTAAAGTGCAGGGACAAGATTTTGATGCTGAAATTAGCATAAGCCCACCTGAGGAAGGGCCCCAGGGGGTCAGAACTGGTGAAAGGATGGCAAGATGTAAGACACAAGCCATGATCCTCCATGCTGGATTTAAAATCTGCTGAGCCCACACTGAATCCTACAGTGGTGACTATCTACCCCTCTCTTTCTCTTTTTCTCTGTGTCCCTTTCTCTTTCTCTTCTTACCTTCCTCTTCTTGAAATACATTGCAAGCCAGACCAAAAAATCCAGTCAATGCCTTGCTAAGTGAATTATTCTCTCTGGTTATTTTATGTTTGCTAAGTGAAAGTTTTCCAGGTGCCTTATTCTGTCTGGATGCTCTAAAGTTTGCAAGTAAAAATTGTTTGTTACCTACCTTACGAGAATTTTTTCATTTCTCCTGCACGCTGCCCAGAGTTAAACTTTCCCTTCATATTGCAATGGGCATTACAGGTCTTTCTTCCAAAAACCTACCAAAAAACACACAGGAACTGCACAGACATAATCTGATTTTCTGTGCTGACATTTGGAAATTATTAAGTATCACATTTTAAATACTGTGTCACTAAACTCACTTTATTATAGAGAGTATTATTACAAAAATTTTACCATTCACTTAATAATAATAATAATAATTCATTTAACAGCACATTCTGAAGTATGACTGCAGTCTCAAAAGAAAGAAATTGTCATTGGTGTTTTCTAAATTACTTGAAGCAGACAATCTGAGATTTGGGAAAGGAAAAAAATCTCAATATAACCCCTAAAACAAACATATCTAAAACTAGCCACACTCACTAGCTTCCTGTTTTGATTAAGTGCTAATAAAAGAGAATGTTTGACACCTCTTTTGGAGTGATTCAGAGGTTTCTCATTGTGACAATTTTTATTGCTAGTGCGTGTGGTCTAATAATTTAGTTCAATAGCAGCAGGAAGCTTCAGTTGTGTTTTGTCCTTCAGAAACTATGTTAGCAGAAAACAGAACTCTTAATTAAATTTACTTCTGTTTCTCAGCCTTGGATTCTCTGAATTGTTGTCTCCCTCTGTAAGCAATTATGTAACTACCACTGGCTCTTTGAATTATTGAAGACAAATACTGTTAACTCAATCTTAAGTCAGCAGTATCAATGGAGAAACTGTTTTAAAAACCTGCAATGATTTGATGATGCACTAACTTTGGGATGACAGCTACTTATAGGTCTCACATCCATTCTGTTTAAAATTCTTTAGAGCTCTAATAGCTCAGAGAGCAATATATGTCCAAACGAACTCAGAAAAATAAAAACTCTTCTAAGTATAGTAACTGAATCTCCACTTCAGCAACAAGACACTACTGAACAAATATTCAGATGACTGTCACACTTCAAATCTAGTACATCTGGATGCAGATTCATTTTCAGGGACATATAATGGCTCTCCTTGCTACATCTATGCATTGCAGGACATGTTCTGAGTCTGCTTCAGTGGTAAATCATTCTTAAATAATCTGAGTGCCTATAATGTTGAAGCGCAAAATCTTCTTTCTGAAGAGTTGAACCATGAAAGTCTTCAGGTCTGAACATCTACGAACAAAAACAGAATTTTTCTCCCTCCACTAAAAGCCTAAAACTGTTACTCTTAAGTCCAATAAGGGGCCACCTTCAAAATAATTTCTCATAAAATTCTGCTTTAATAGAGGTTACATTCTATAGCTCAAAATATAGCAAATATAGGAACAAAGACATTACTTACACCTAGTACTTAAAACTAGAAGCAATGATCACTAGAAATTAAATATAAATAATTAGTACTTTTACAAAGCTATAGTTGAACGTTACTGTAAGAACCACTTAAATTTTTTTAATATAAACCAGCCAGTTTCTTGATTGGGCTAATCTCTTTCAAATGAGTATTATAGATCAGTCAGATGCATCTACTGAAACCCAGCACATTCCTTGATGCTGGTCTCAATATAATTTCTGCTGAATCTTTAAAACTCTGTTGCCTGCACAACATGGAAAACATTTGATACTGAAAATTTTTTATGCTTTTCAGCTTCTTGAAATTGTGCTTTAAATGTCTAAATCCTGATGTTCATAACTTGAAAATATAGTAAATCAGCTACTTAGAATGAAGACAAAGAAACTCCTCTACAGCTTCTGACTAAATGTACCCAGTTTCAGCTCTGGATATAATCCTGCAAAGCCTTACACAGCTTTTAACCTACAGCTATACTATTCTAATGGTAATTCCACCTTATATATAATCCATTCATTATAATCCTATCCATTATAGTGCATGTTCTCTCATTTTGTTTGTGTATCACCTACTGTTAAATACCTTTTAAAAAAATCTCGAATGTACTTCCTGTCATTTTGTCACATCATTATTATTATGTCAACACAATGGTGTTGCATATAGAAAACAGAAAATATCTATAAATATTTAAATATCATGCTTTCTTAGTAAAGCAGCTAAAAAAGTCCGCGAAACTCTAAGAAACTATTCATACTCTAAATTTCAGAATGCAAACAATTTGAGAAAGACATATTAGAGACATCTAAGAAGAGCTCTTCCATTTCTTTGTGCTTTATTGACATTGTTACTGACCTTGTAATCTCTGAAACCTACACTTTTTGAGCATCTGTAGAACCAACCATGTAAATAATGTGAAGAACGTAGTGAAAACCAGTGGAAATACACTAGTAGTGTCTTTTTGAATTGGTACTTATGTGGCACTAGAAATATAAAATTACTATAGAATGCTTTAATATACAGAAGAATTCCTCAAATTTTTGAATAAAGAATTAAGAAGTGCATTCTTATTTTATAACATTTTAAGTTGCAATTTCAACTTACAACTTTTACCTTAAAAACTTAAATCTACTTTTCATGTGTATTAAACAAATGACACCATAACTATCTAAAGATCATTAGTACACGTTACAAAAGAACAGGCTTTGATGGTCTGCGTTTTGTGCAAATAAAGAGAATTTGGCTATTTTAACTTGTGAAAGGATTCTCTCTGGTAATTATGAAAGGAACTTTCCAGGATGTATATATTTCAATAGATGTGCAGAAGCAGTTTCATGAGGCATATTTTAATACTCAGTAGAGATATCTATAAAAATAAATGTTAAAGCTGACGTAGAAACAATTTCTAGGCTATAAGTCCTGGGAATTGTAATGTCACTTCAGTGGGAAGCTCCAGAAGCTTCTCAAAGGAAGGTACAAGGAACATTAGAAGGCTATATTTATCTTTCTTCTATAAAAAAAACAGTAATTGTATTTGTAGATATAATCAAGTTAATATTTATATTTTCTCTGTCAAGTTGTTTGTTTGGTTGTTTTTTTTTTCCCAGACTCATCTGGACTCTGAATTAAAGGACTGTACATACCATGCATTCCAGTTCCAGAGCACGCTGAAATTCCCAGCACGTTTTATGCATTTTAGTGAATGACTCTCTCATTCACTACAATTGAAATGGGCAGTGCACAATCAGTCCTGCAATAAAGAAAATACTAAACTGTACTGCAAATTTCAGGATGGAAAGGGGACAATCAGTTAAATAGATTGCATAAAACAGTCTCTGTACTTTAACACATCTGGAGACATTTTTCCTAATTTGTTTGGGTTCAGTCTGGAAGTCTAGCAAAATCTTCCTGGGACAGAAACTTTTTCCTGTAAAATGCAAATACATACACACACAGGCACCCGATTAGAGTACCTTAAACAATGTTTGCGTGTATTGTTTGGCCACATGACCTTCATTTTTCAATAAAAATAATGAATAACATTACTGACTAAAGTTTATTACTCTCCATATATAGAAATCATACCCCTTACTTGTCAGCCTACAGTATGTTGATATAAGTTTTTATAGGAACTTCATGAGTACAATGTCATTGAAATCAGCTTTTCATTCTATTTGTCTAATTTCAATCTCTTAGTTTCATTTACCTGCAGTAAGCTATTGATTTCTTTGACAGCACCCACCGTGATGCAGATTACAAAATATTTCAGAAGCTACTCCTAAACTTTTTTATACCCTATTAATTGCCTATTTGTTGAGTTATGTCTACATAAACTATTGACATACCTTTGCTGCTGTGACTGCAGCACAGGTGGATTACACTCAATACAGCTGTAATCTATCTGACTACTCACAGAAGGAGAACTGCCTTTGCAAGGACATCCACTATTGAATACACAGGCTGCAATTTCATTCCTCTAATTAAGCAAACTAGTGAGGCTAAAGCTAGATCAGTTATTGATGCATGTGTTGCAATCACACCTCTGGATTTCATTTTAAAGGCAGCCCGAGGAACTGCAGTCAGCTACAAAGAAATCCAATACAGGAGTGAAACAAGCACTAAGAAAGAAAATAAATACAGTAGGGAAAGTCTGCACTGGAAAATTAAGATTTTGCCAAATCAACCCTTACATTGCTGAGAAAAAATAAGGAGACTTGACTAAAATCAATCAAAATATTGAAGTTCATTGATCATTAAAAATCATGAAAGAATAGACATTGCTGAAAGAAATAGTAAGTTTGGGGGTATTAATCTAGTCTAATTGCATTAATTACTTTTTACTTGACATTTTGTTTTTCTTCAAACTAGTTTGTGTTATCAGGCTTGTCTTGCTGGTTAACATGGAACCAGCTATTAAATCTCTTGTATTGTACAGGTCAATAAACTATGTGGGAACTTGATCCTAATGTGACAGGTTGCCATTGCAGTGAAAAGGGAGAAGTAGTTTGTGACAAGAAAAGAATTATCAATAAGAATTTTCCCTCACTCCCAGGTACCAGTTTGAATACCATTTTGGTTGCATTCCTTCCATCAAAGATGGCCATATGAAATAGAGTAGCAGTAGAGGTCTTTCATGTATGTCCAAAAGTTTCCAGACCTACACATGGAAGGTGGTGTAAACTCGTAAAATAAGATAACAATAAATATGCAGAGAAAATCCAGTATTTCAGTATTTTCTTTTAGATATGCTCCTCAGCTCATCACTTTGAAACATTTGGCTGTTTTGAACGACAGAAATAAATAAATAAATGAATAAATAAATAAATTTGCTCAATTTTCTACAACCATCTTCTTATCCTCAGAAAATTGTGAAGCCCCTTCTTGAATAGTATCAAAATTCATCAATTCTTGTGCCATCACACAATGTTTTGTACCTAAATTTTAGTCAGAATTAGACTTTTGTCCTGGTATGCATATCATGGAATTTGAACAAATCATTATGTGTTGACAGATATCCACATTTTTCTAATTTCTTATTGTGTGTTTCAAAACACTACAATGGGAAGTGCATTTATATGTGAAAAATTTAAATATTTTTATCATCATGTAACCAAATTTCATAATGCTTGTGGAAACGTGAAGACTGATCTCTAAATATTTTGTAGTTCATTGAGCTAAATATCAATCAAGTTTAGCTACACATCTAAAATTTTAGCAGACTATTAGCTCTTTTTTTATGTTCTTTCCCATATTCCAGTTCTTTCGCTTCATTCTTTTCTTGTTTGCATGCACAGAGCTGCTACTGAATACATCCAGTGAAGGTGGCTCGATGTGCAGCTGCAGTGCCAGCTGCAGGTGGAGCCCTGGGCAAAGGGAGCCCAAGGCAAGAGGTTGTGAACTAGGGCTAACATTTGTACAACAAAGGGAACAGGGACCTGTGGACCTGTGGTGTCAGAAGGAGACCATGACCCCAGACTTTCACCACTTAGACACTGTCGGCATAAGAGACCAGGCTTTCTACTGTTCTGGGTCCCTCTCGAAGGCAGCTGGCTTGAGCTGTTATTTTGTTGTTGCACCACGATTGTATTAATCTTCCAAGTATTCAGCTGCAAACATACTTCTATTTTGGATTATGACCTTGAGTAAAATTGTATATTAATAATGGAGACAAAATAAGTGATTGTCCTGGTTGTCTTCTGCCCTTTATGCTTACACTATTCAAACCAATTATTTTAAATTTTATTTTCACATAAGGTGAAATCTTTTTTTGGGGGGAAAGTTTACACATGTACATTTTTTTGCATTTAAAAATGTATGGCATTCTTCAGTATTTTTGTAACTACTCTGTACCAGACATTCAAATATTAATACAAAATGAGGTCATGCACAGAATCGCAAAGCTAGATTTATTTTGTTTATTTATTTATTTATTTATTTATTATTTTCTATAGGTACCCAGTCTTGTATCTGTTAATGCTGCTTGAAATAAATAGACATGGGAAATGTACTTCAGCTTACAGTAAACACCAGCCTGGGTCAAATAATATCAGTAAAAAGGCATTTATGTTAATATTTTGGTTACAACTTTGTCTTAGGTTATAATGTAAGATGTAACCAAAAGTATGTATTCTATTACCATCTTCATAAGCTGTTAAAAACAGGTGGGGCAGTGTTCTTCATCTCTTCCGTGACTCATCCTTGATAACTCCCTCTGGGGGCGCTATCTCTGTTAATGGACCATCAAGTCCCACTTCATGACTCAGAAAATTACATCATTCCCTTGTGAAATGCTCTGCCCAGGGGGAGGAACCAAGCATTCCTACCTGGGTATAATCTGAAGTTTGGAACACCGTGAGCAGCCTTACCTACTGGATTCCCACAGGACAAGAGCTACATAACCACCACTGGACCTGCAGAGGAAGACCAGACCATTCTGCAGGATCACTGCTTCAGCAGAACCATGTCTGTTACTTCAACAGGACTGCAGCCACCATTTAATTTGACTGCTACCAACAGGGTGTCAGACTGTATTCTGACTCTGTCAGTTTAAGCCAGTGTTTCTGTATTATTGCCTTTATTTTAATTTTCCTGTTAAATTATAGTTTTGGCTTGGAATCTACCACTGGTTTGCTTTCAAGCTAGTACAAACTTCCAGTTAGTTTCTTTTTTTTTCTCCATCTAATTCCATCGTATAAGGAAAAATGTGCCTTCAGTTTTAGTCACCACTGTACCCAAAAGTTGCCTATTGTTTCAGAACAGATATATCAGAAAGGGAAGGAGTTGTTCCATGCACAGTGCAACCAAGCCAGACAAAATACTTTCCAAAACTTCGTGAAGTAATCATCAGTTCAGATCAGATTTTTGTTCTGACTCTGGCCACAAAAAGGTCAAAAAATTACTTCTCCAACAGAGCCTAGTATAGCAATCAACTAAGGACGAATTACTCACAGAAAGTTTTCCCTAGAAAACTTTTTCCATGGCTGCACTAGGTCAAGTGAATAAAATTCTGCATCTAGGAAGAAAAGAAAGAGAAGAAAGTGACAGAAGAAAGCAAAGAAGAGACAAATTGTAATTGCAGGCCAATGTCATGGAAGGGCCCTCTTTGCTGTAAACACAGCATTTTATGACATGAACTTGATACTTGATTCTAGACAACACGTGAAGATATAAAGCAGATGGGAAGGAGATACTCATCTCCAACCTGCCACTCCCAATGCAGCCCAGGTCTCCTTCTCCCTTTCCAAAGAAGAAAAGAACAGGATAATATAGCAACATTTTTGTGGGGGGATTATTTTAAAGGGAGGAAGTCAATCATAAAATCATGAAATCCTGTGGGTTGCAAGGAGCCTTAAAGATCATCTTCTTCCAACACCCCTGCCGTGGATAGGGACACCTTTTACTAGACCAGGTTGCTCAGAGCTCCATGTAGACTGGCCTTAAACACCTCCAGGGAGGTGGTATCCACAGCTGCTCGGGGCAGCCTGGTCCAGTGCCTCACTACCCTCATAGTAAAGAATTTCTTCCAAGTAGCTAAACTAAGCCTGCTGTCTTTCAGTTTGAATCCATGCCCTCTTGTCCTGTTGCTACATGCTCTTATAAAAAAGTCTCTCTCCATCTTTCTTGTAGGCTCCCTTCAGATACTGGACAGCTGCAATTATCCCAAAACCTTCTCTTCTCCAGGCTAAACAATCCCAATTCTGTCAGCCTTTCATCCATCCCTCTAATCATCCTGGTGACCCTCCTCTGGACTCACTCCTACAGATCAATGTCTTTCCTCTGCTGAGGACCCCAGAGCTGGATGCAGTGTTCCAGGTGGGGTCTCACCAGAACAGAGCAGAGGGGCAGAATCCTTTCCCTCCCCTGCTGGCCACGCTGCTTTGGATGCAGCCCAGGACATGTTTGGCTCTCTGGGCTGTGAGTGCCCATGGCCAGGTCGTGTCCAGCCTCTCATTCCAAAGCACCCCCAAGTCCTTTTCATAGGGCTGCTCTCCATCTGTTCATCCCCAGCCTGGATTGATACTGGGGGTTGCCCTGACCCAGGTACAGCATCTCGTATTGCTCTCGCTGAACTTCCTGAGATTCACTCAATGGACCCAGTTCTCGAGATTTGCCAGTTCCCTCTGGAAGGCATCCCGTCCTTCAGGTGTGTCAACAACATCACTTAGCTTGGTGTCATCTGCAAATTTCTGGATGGTGCAAAATCTTCCATCTAAGTCATTAATGAAGATATTAAATAACATTTGTTCCAATAGGGACCTCTGAGGTTCCATTGTAAAAGCATTAGATTTTCACAGTGAAGAATCCATAATTCATGTGGTTCCATTTATCAACTCTCTTCCCTATTCACAAATTTTAGCTTTATGTAGTATAAGGAGTCTGAATTATTTCTGCCTCTTTGCTGCCAAGGGATTTTTTAAAGCCCCTACACTTCACTCATTAAAAACTTTGCAGGTCAAACTTTTTGATTTTGTCCCCGGGCCAAGTACCGGCAAACTGTTAATTAAAACTGCAATTAAATAAATTGAGCTAGTATGTTTTGTCGTGGGAAGTAAACTTTAAAAATGTAATATATTCAGTACATTAATTGTTCTAGCAGAATAATAATGACCATTTGAAACTGATCCATGTAACATCGATGTTGCAAAATTAGATTTCTCTCTCAGAGTATATCACATGTTTTCAAAAATCACTGTGGCCATCAAAATGAAAAGACACAAAAGAGAGAAAGTAGAGAAGATTATACAAAAAGCTTGAAAAACTGCTGCAGAACCTGTAGAATAATTTTTGTTTTAAATTTCTTTACTAAAATAAACTGTTTGTTTTGGGAGCAACACACTTTTGTGTTGGGAAACATTTAAAATGCAAGTTGCATGTATAATGGGAAACAAGATATTAGACTATTTGTGGCCTGACTTCGAAAATTTGAAGAACCTGTGATATTACATGAAGTTAGCAATCACAAACAGAAATGTTAGAATCATCTTCAAGTATGGTTTTTTATAACCATCGGCATTTAACTTATCTTTACGGAGAATATCTATTTGGTTATAGTATATTATATGCTATGGATGAAGTCTTTTAATTTATGACAGACATTCCTTTATACTCTTGTGGTTCTATTATCCTAGTGCTAGTTTCAAGACTAATTGAAACAATTGTAAAAATATCTGTTTTGTGTCACCACTAGTGAAAGCATCACATACTAGCAGGACAGGATTTTTGTCAACTGAGCATATCAGCAGATCATGTCAAACTGCTCATTTTGTTAAAAAAATCGGACATATTAATTTGAGAAATTAATTTGAGTAATTTTGAGCAATTTTCTAGGCAAACAAAGAATTATTGAGAGATTTTTAGGCAAGATGGGATTTAATGGTGTCAAACTCAACATTAAGAGTGACAGAGGAAATTTATGGTCACAAACACATTCAAACAGATGGCTTGTGGTACTTGCACCAGTACTCCAGCCCTCAAGAGAAGCAAAGACTCTAGACTAAACAAGCATCAACACAGCTCACCCAATACAAAGAGGGAAAAAACCTGAAGTTCAGGGCACTCACAGGTAAAAATGACTTAACAGCTCACCTAATGATTTCATATATCCATTTCTAGCAATTTCTATGATGTGTTGGACCAAACAGCTTAGCAAATTCTTGCAGGTTCTTCAGAATGCACGAATAAAATAAAGAAAAAGAATCAAATTGTATTTAGACCAAAAAGCAAATCATCGATTAATAACAATAGTGATTTTAACATTAGGAAAAATTGACACAGGTTATCAGGGACACAATGAAGAGTGGTACACCGCTAAGTCTCTTACTTACAAATGGGAAAGAATTGGTCAGGTCAGGTCAGTTTTGGCTGTACCAATCACTAGATGCTGGAGTTTGAGATACTGAGAAAAGGGAAGAAGATAAGATTACAAACCTGGATTTCAGGTGAAAGGAATTTGGCCTCTTTAGGTACCTCCTTGTAGAAGTACCGTGGAATAGAGTCCTGGAGAGAAAATTCTTGGTGGATTAGATAGGATTTTGCAGCAGCTTGGGAAAAAAACAGAGACCACTGCTTCTTCTAGCAGGATCCATCTTTATTACACACACTTCTGTATTTATTTGTTTCTACTAAGTTTAGGGAAAGTTTTGGGAAGGCGCAGAAGGAAAGACAACACAGCCATACCACCAAGCACCCGTTAGAGCTTCGGTCATTATCGGTCATTCACTCAAACGTGCCACCTTCCAGCATTCCAGGTGGTAAAGGAAAACATTCACACATGGTGTTTATGGCTGGAGTCAATCCTTTGGTATGCACCTTTCCCGAGAGAACAGAGAGCCATCTCAAAGTTGAGATAAACATGACAGGCTGCTGCTTCTACACAGAGCTCTCATCAAGGTCAGGATGGCTGCAGCAGGCTGCTACTTCTACACGTTTGAACAGTGATTTAAGCAAATCCATGAGACCCAGTGAGAAATACCTGCAAGTATCAAGGGTGTTGTTCAAGGTCATTGCGAGGTTATTGAGAATTCTCTCTGAAACACTATAGAGATTAGGGTAGATTTCTAAGGACTTGAAGATAGGACATATCACTTCTATCTTTGGGAAGAATGAAGGTCCTGGGAGATATAGCCCATGAACCCCGCCTGGACTACTGAAACATGATGGAGCAAATAATCCCTAAAACAATTTAAAAACACAGAAGTGCAATAAGGTGATGATGAGTAGGGGCATACAAAGGGAAAAGTATTCCTGACAAACCTGATAACATCCTGCAGTGAGAACATGGACTTGGTGGACATGGGAGAAGACTGTGGATGTGTTTTACTTTGGCATGATTAAGGTTTCTAACATTATTACTCAGAACATTTTTATTGATAGACTGATGAAGAATATACTGGATAAATGGACAACGAGCTTAATAAAAACTAGCTGAACTGATAATTCAGAGGATTGTGGATCAGCAGCATAGAGACTAATATACTCAGAGTTCAATAGTATTAGCAATTACTGTTTAAATATTTCATTAACGACTGGGATAGTAGGAAAGAGCACACCGTCAGCAAATTTTCAGGTGGTATGAATCTGGGAGTAGTACTTGATACACCATATATATAGATGGAGTTCAACAAAGGGAAAAAAGCAGCAGCTAGACAGAGAAGGAAAGGGAAATCTTTTATGGACACCTAGCTGACCATGAGCTAGGAATATACCCTTGAGTCATAAAAGGAGAGCACCCACCCCAGATTATATTAGGAAATACATTATCAGGCCAGAGGAGGTGGTTCTTCTCTTCAATCAGGGTGGTTGAAACATCTCAAATGCTGGGCCCAGTTTGGGTCTCTCCAGTGCCAGACATACATGGATTTAGTTGACTGAGTCCAGCAGAGCGACATGATTAAAGGCCTGGACCTTCTGAGGTTGAATTGTTCATCTGATACAAGTAAATGCTTATGAGGGAAATATGTACATATATATGTACATATATATATATATATATATATATGTATATGTATATATGTATATATGTGTGTGTATATATACGTATATGTGTGTATAAATATATATAAAAAAATACATATATATTAAAAAAACTGATAGGGAGGGGAATCTGGATTGAGAAGACAGGGGCAGATCTCAGTTTTGCCTAAGGGCAAGAGGCAATGGATAAACATTGAAATGGGGGTGGTTCCATTTAAGTATAGAGTCTTTATGGTATATGTGGTGAAACATGGGGACAGGCTGACAAGGTAAGCTGCAGAGCCTCCATCCATGGAGACATGGAGAATCCAGCCAGACACAGCCATGAGCAGCCTGCTTGAGCTTTAAGAGAATGTGTTGGAGAGGACCTCCAGAGCTGCCTTCCAACCTCAGCCATTCTGTGGTATCTAGCTGCCTGTATCCGGAGATGGTTAGCACTAAGTGATCCTTTGGAAGAAGTATCCTTCAGCAGATGAGTATTTCTGAAGTACTTTCTTTGTTGTTAAATTGGATGTACTATAAATTCTATACTCCAGGATAAATGCAACTTAAAGCTACGAGACCATGATATTTTATTGTCCTCATCATTGTACATACACTTTTAAAGTGTACAACTTTATATCTTCAGAGAGAGAAAAGTGTTTATAGATGGCAATATTAAGAAAATGCTGATTAGCATTAACCTTTTAACATAAATTGCAGTTTGTCTTTTCTGACTCTTGATTTTAATACATCGATCTTTACGAATTTTAAATCCATGTAGATTAGATATTTTGCTTACCTGAGACCTGTCCTTCATGGAACATTATGACTTTAAATAAGAAAAAAGACTAGAAGTAAACAATTAAATTGAATTTTCCAAGCCATATCACTGCCTTACTGCATAGTGCCACCTTATGGCAAATATAATCATTTTGGACAGCTTATGATTATAACTGGAAAAGAAGAATAGAAATAAGGAAGAAGAATGCTATACAACCTATATTCTGAACTTTAAAACAATCATGACTTTCCTTTAATATATACTGTGAAAAAAATCCATATAATCCTAATTTTTCCTAGTTTATTGACCTGTTCTGATCCCTTAAAGGTTTTGAATCATAAATTGAAGGAAATACTCTTTTCTCTTTATAATTTCACAGATTATTTAAACACCAGAACTCCCATGAAGCTCTGTACCCATTAAATAGCCATTAAAAAACCCATAAAAGTTTTGGTGGATATTCAGTAACATCTATGTAAACTAACTTTCTTTACAGAGAGGTACATTGCATTAGAAGCTCCTAAAGAATAACATTTCTGTGCGAGATTAATCCCTTTTTTCTGTATCACTGATATCTTACATAGAGTAGTTTCTAGATCTTCTAGACAGCTTTCCAGGTCCCATTTGGAATGAAGCAATATAGACATACAATGATTTTCTATTTGGTTTTACTTTGCATGTACACCTATCTTAGGCTATATCTTAGCCCTTTACCATGTTAAATACAATCAAGTAAAACACTAGTCACAGTACTTCTCCTGAAAGATCCTCCAAATTCATGGAATCTAAACAGTAAAAGGCAGACCTAAGTACACGGGGCATTGTTTCAAAAACAATTCTTAGTATAGCTTAATTTGGCAAGAATCTGAATATCCCCAGAGTTTACATTTCCATCATGCAGAAAAGTACAAAAAACCCCTTTTCTCCTCAGATCTTGCTCATGTCCACATTATTATATCCCCAGCAAGATGCTCCAACTACAACAACTTCTGGCTTCTTTTGGATTTTTCTGAGGGACATAATCCATAGCCACCAAAACAGAATTATTGAGGATGGCACCACCCAACAGATTACAAATGGCAATATGCAAAACACACCTAAAATGCAATCACCTCTCAAAAAAGTAATGCTTGTGTCCTATTTTAGGACCTCATAACCAGTTTTAGTAGTTTAGAAAATAGCCAGTAATTTGCTGAACTCTGTGAATATTTTTCTTTGATTTTAAGCTCCTCCCATGTAGGTACCTGGGTACATAGTTTGCAATATAATGTCACAAATGAGAGAAGGTGTGGAGACAGAGACACTGAAAATAAACATTCTAGTACTGCTTGCTTTTGGAGTCATGTTCAGGTGTGGGTATTTTAATACTGCATTCATTTTTAAACGCCTGTGGTTTCTGGGTTTTAGTTTGGGTTTTCTTTTTTGGTAAAAATGTGTTTATATTCAAGATGAATCGCATGGAGAAAACGAGTTATCGTAAGCTCAGTTACCAGTAGACAGAGTTTAAATAAAATGTGTTCGTAATATCTAGATTAAATTTCAAGACATTTATTAAGTAATTTTCTTCTTCAGCATCTCAGGATGCACCTTAAAATGCAAATTAATACCTCCACCCCTCCTTTTTACCTGAAATGTAAATATGTCACATCTCACATCCAAGGTGGTCAAATATAAGTGATGTTTATTATCTCCTTCTCTGAAAAAGTCTCAGAACTGAACTGAACACGGCTCTGTGCTGTCTCCAACTCACTCTGCACAGGAGGTTGGACTGAGTGGCCTCTGAAGGTTCCTTCTAAACAGTTATTCTCTGATTCCACATGCTGTGCAAATTATGTACATCAAATTGATAGGCAGTGTCAGGAGGTCCAGGGACATTAATTACTTATGAAATGTTAATGATAAAAAGATCAGAGGTCACATTTTTTTCAGAAAAAGATATCTTATCTTTAAAATATTGTTGTTATATATGACATTTAATCTCAAGTTCAAGGTCCCAAAAGCATAGTTATAAGTTTTCCAGATATTTTGCTTGACAGAGTATATGTTTCAACTTAACGCTTATGACCAAATCATTTCATGATGTTCAGCAAAGCAGGGGAATGAAAAGGTTTATGGATAAATTATCACTTTTTCATCTCAGGCTCTACACTGTCTTCTGTAAAGAAGGGGTAAATCAAGGATTCTGACAGTAAATGACAGCCAGGAACACTTTCAAAAAGACGCCTTTTCACTCATTGGCCACTGGAAGATTGCCAAAAGTGGCCAGTTCCTCAGTCTTCCATGATGCAGTTTGGGATTTCTTACTAACATTAACAGACATGCTTATACGTGTTAATAGGATTGAGCTTTCTCGCTAAAACTCTGCCCTCTTTCTGTTTATCTTAATCCCATAAAATGATCGGAATGCCAGCAATACCTCTCTATTGTAAGTAAAGTACCTCTAGAGCATGTAGCAGAAACCCAAACCACATATTAAAATGTCTGACTCTGTGAACTTGAAATTCCAGACTTTAAATATTGGGTTTCTATTGCCAGGTTTCTAATGAATTTTTCATTTTTGTTTAAATATCCAGACCCATGCTGCACAAGCAGTTCTAGGGACAGCTGTTACAGCAATATGTACTTGGGTAGGGGTGATTAGAAAAGAATACAAAATAGCATTCGCTTCCTGTGAAAATTAGAGAGAATTGAGAAATTATTCCAGTCTTTATTAGGAGAAAGTAAATATTTAACTCAATGTTTCTGATTTTATAGTAAAGAGAATATTACTCAAAAATATGCAATAAACAATAACCAAAGACCATTGCATTTGTTTAGAATGTGTGAAATTAAAATTATTCCCAAACCATATCATCAGTATAAACCTTGCCTTCTGATATGCAAAATCTATCCTAAACATTAGACCTGAATTATCATGTAAAGTCCTTTTTGCTGTCAGAGTGGTTCTAAGTAAAATCATTACTACTGGAATGCATAAACCTTTTCATCACCATACCATAAAGAAAACTTCCATTTCATTGTCTGCTGTTCTATAAGATGTATGTGTGTTGGGCTGGTTGGACTTTAAATGCTTTAAATGTATGTAGAAACAGAGGCATCTGCTTCCTCTAGGGTATCTGGCCAAGGGCTTTTTCAGTGCAAAAGGGAAAATAAGTAAAGTGGGAAGACATAAACAGGAACACACAGAGTACCAAATGTGATCAACAAATGATAAAGCAGACAAAATGACCACGTCTGATCATTTGCGCCCATCGGTGAGAGTACCATGACATGGGAATTTTCATTTCAAGAGGATAACCCAACTGAGCATCTAAAAAAAGGGGATGGCAAAGAAAAGGAAGAAGCCATGGACAAAATATGCAGAGACACAAAAATGACAGGTAAACATAATGGAGACAAAGGCAAGAAGCAAACCTGTCGAACACATTGACTGATGGGCTACCAAGGAACTGCAGCGAAGAAGGGCTTTGCAGCTGACAGGGATGCAAACCCGGGGATCCAGAAGCTTGGGAGGCCAGTAGGACTGTTCAAACTGATGGACAGCTGTGCAGGAGAAAGGGACGGGGAGGAGAAAAGTGGAGGTAGGCAGAAATGGGTATAAAAGGTGATGGTCAAGTGTAAAATGTCTTGGTCAGCATGCTCATCTCTTTTCTGTGTCTGTATATGCTGCGAGGACTAAGTGGTGCTGGCTGCTTAAGTAGATTTGCCTTCAACAACTGGAGTTAGACTGGGGGTGCTGGTGTGCCTGGCTTGTGGTGCCAGATTCTGGAGCAAGTGAGATCTCAACTTTTGTCACAGGGATCAGAATGGAGTGTGTCCCAGAAACTATCCTAAGGGAGAAATTAGGGTCCATGAGGTCAATGAGGAGCTCAGAATAGGTAGCTGGAGCAGAACCCTCAGTCACAATCCATATGAATGAATACATCTCTAGTTTTTTGTGTGTTTTGTGGTGGTATACACTCACTAATTTGGAGCATGGCTGTTAAGGATAATGGTTCTGAGATCTAGGGTAGGAATTAACCATTAGCATGAAGGTATTCTTCAGGCCATTAATTGAAGCAAGCTTTTTTTAAAAGTCTAAAAGTGGACATTCATCAGTCTTCTTAACACACTTATTATTAATTGTCTCTGATATATACCCGCATGAATACAAACAAACGTATCTAGAATTACAATGTACTTGGTAACAACATTTCAACTACTGAAGAAAACATCCTTGATGGAAATGGGAAAAAGCTATATGGGAAAAAGATCGAGTTTGATTCACTCTGTCTGGTAGATACAGGTTTTTCTTCTCTTCTAGAAAAACCCAACCTTCCTAATCAACCAGCTAACATTTCAACCACAAAGATTAAAAGTAGTACAGAGTGAAACCTATCCCAATGTTACAGACATTATTTTTCTAGAATTAATTTGACATTCTTCCTAAACTAACGATGTAGAGGCCAACATTTACAGTCACTGTACTTGCATCTTTTGATCTTCATATCAAAAATAGTTTTATTCTGCACCACCTCTATAGACTAAAACAATGTTGCTGCAATTGCATTGTTGAACTGTGTGCTAAGCACTGCTTGTCCTCTCTGCACAATTTTAAACCCTGTCATTTGGCAATAACTTCGTCTACTCTTTGATAAAAAGTATTTAATTATCATCAACTTTTTCTTCATAAAGAAAAAGTGCCAAGATTATCTGCTCCAGGATTTCTTCTGTTAACTAGTTGTCATGAATGCAAAGGTTGTGCAATCCCTCTAAAATTTCATTTGTTAAGAGAACCCCGCTGTTTTGCCTGCAGGTACTAAAAATAAAGCCTCTCCTGAAGGCTCACTCTGGTGAGGTTAAACTGCAGGTTATATTCACGATTTTGTCTTGCTAGTTTTAATTTAGCTACATTATGTTGCTGACTTGCTCTTGTGTCTGTAAAGAAAAGATTAGTATGCTCAGAAGTGCATACAGCTTCATAAAAATAAATACATTCTTTGTACGAACCTTTTGCATTAGTGGTTGAAGACGGCACAGTAGATAGGAACACCACAAAAAAAAAAAAAAGGTAGTTGCTAGTAATTTTCTGAACTTCTGTTTCCTGGTAAATGCAATGCACAAAAAGGAAAAATTATATTCAATGAAGCTGCAACATATAGTATGGGGCAACATGAAATTGTGCTGTTCCCAGGAATTGCTTCAGGTTATATTCTGAATCAAATCAGTTCTATGTTTCTAGGAGAGCAAATTAGTTTAGTTACTATACTACTCAGGGAAAGAATGTAGCATATGTTATAACAGATCATCTGGTCTGTGAATACAAAATATGGATACAGCTAAACCTAATACACTTTTACATCCTATTACAGAAAAATAATAATAAAAAAATCTGCTACTTTGAAGTACAAAGAGAAAGATGTTTGCTTTCCTTTTAAAATGAAGGATATTTTTCCTTTTCAATTGTATTTTATACTTCAAAAGGTATTTTTCAAAATTTCTCTCCAAGTTATCACCATCACTCCTTATTTCTTACTATTGTCTACTAAAATATCGAGTTGTGATGTACCCATTTCTTGTACCTGAGGCTATTCTGTTTCTTTTTCTGCTCACGTACAACTCTGTGTGGATAACAGTGTCGGCCTGAGATGTCTCTTTTATCCTACTGGCTAGTATACTTATTGAATTAAAAAACCCAACCCTATACCACCTGTGTGTACCTGCTGTGCCTATAACAGCATGCTTTATCTGCGCTTTATAATCCTTCTCTAATAAGTTTGACAGAAAGAGATGTTAAACACATGGGGCCTAAAAAACTCATTAAAATATTTTCTGATTATAGCCCACCTGTAGACATAATTAAAGCTAATTATTGGAAAACATCCTAATATCGATATGCCTTTCTGTGTATTTGCTCTAGACACAGATTGATACTAAATACAAAATCATCAATCACTTTAAGTTTGTATTTTTACTTGCTGGGGTGATTCATTGCAACAGCATTCTTAATTCCACAGAAGGGCTCTGGGGCTTTCTTTCACAGTCTGACTGTTTATGAGCCTTTTTAACTTCAGCCTGAAGTTTCCCCACAGAAAACACAAATCCCACTATTCCTAATACAGTTCTGTTGCCTCAGGGTGTTAAAAAAGTACCTATGTCCCTGATTCCCATGTCAGTGCTGCTAACACTGCATTCATTTGCATCTCTGAGACAACCTAAACTTTGTTCACATGTTAGACATTTAGAACACAAATTCCTATTGGTCTTATCACCAGTTTCAGTGGAATCATTGTTAATCGAACTCCTGGTAGGTGTTTTGGAGGCTAGTAGAGGCTAGCTTCTGTATTAGAAGCCTTACAGCCACTTCAGGGTCAGCTGAAGCAGCACCGGCTATGAAGAACTCACTTTCTGCAGTAGCTATACACACATAAGGCCACAGAGAGGTTATGTCCGGTACCAAGCTCAAGATAACATTTCATTAGATTCAGTGACAAATATTTAAAATTTTTTGCTGTTGTATGATACAGTCGACTTACACTGGAAAAAAAATTCTGCACTAAAGGCAAGTGCCTGAGGAAGCAGGAAAGGAATGTAGATGGACACTGGGATGTTTCTCAATTGCTACCACAGTATGCAGCTAAGACTATGGCTGATCTTTCCAACATTTTTTTCCAGAGTAGCAATGCCTAAGAGGTCTCCACATGGAGTGAAGATAAGCTCCTGGTTTCTCTTGTACAAATCTTATTAGGAAGCCCACTTTGCCACACTATTTATCATTTTGATGGAAATGACTTTTTTGTCTGCTCTGTGTACAAATAAAATCAGAGGACACACAGGCAGAGGGGAGCAAAAACAATATAAGATAGCAACTTACAGTGCCATTTTCTGTATCCCAGTATGTGAAGAAATATGGCTAAACACTCTGTTTTCAATTTTAGAGCATCCAACTAGCATTGTCTAATTAACTTAAGTGCAATGCTCTACCTGGGCTTCTTCCTGAAGCTGACAATAGGGCTTGCCTCCTGTGTGCTAGTGTCTCTCCTCCACTGCAGGCTTCATGAAAAACATGATGATGGCAACCTTTTCAACCTCACCAAACTCATGATAAAAGACATCATACAGGGGTGCTCATTTTACTGATCTTGTATAGATTACCATAAAATTACTATAAATGTGTATATAAAGGCTACATAACTTTTCCTCTCAGGTTTGGGGTTTTTTTTATAATGATGTAATTGGTTTTGTTTACAGATAAGTAGAATGTAGTGGAAGTGAAGCATGGAAGGAACCAATAACAATCTTCTGTTTCTCTCCCCAACACAATTTTTCTACTTTTAACTCTATTTTTTGGAATAAAGAAAATGATGTTATCAGGAGTTACTGTGAAACTGACTGTGATAACTCACATGGTAACTATGCTGTTATTGCTTGCCACCAGTGTAATTACATTCTGTGCCGTGATATATCTTGTATTTATATATAATTTAGAAAACCAATGACAGATAACATATCTATCTAATTCTTCATGAGTAAAGGATTGAACAGCACACGAAAAAAAAAAAAGCTTCACAAGCAATGCCAGAGCATGAAGGCTGCTCTAAACCTTTCTTTACATTCCTTATAGACACAGCCAAACTTTTGAAATCATGGAGCATGTGACAGGCTTCAAACAATTAAGGCGTGTTAATTTGCCAAGAATAAATGTAGCAGCAAAATTCGACCTCAATCATCAGAATTTCTTCCAAGTGCTCCCTTGTAAAACGGCTCACAGCAATCCAGTCATTGACTACAATACATCTAAAGCAAATATTTTTAACAGAGAATGTCATAGAACTGAAAATGAGTAAGGGAAATAATTGACATTTTGCACTGCCTCCTCCCTGGCCCCTGGGCAATATTTAAGAGTGACCCTTTTCTTTATTTAGACTTGAATCTGAAGAAGGATTAGCCGTATAAAATGACAGTAATCACTTCCCAGACTCTAATAGGCACAGGCACATGAACATGAGACTACCCAATAACTTGTCTATACTCTTCAACCTGGGCAGTCACCTTGTGTAACAAAAAGAGCTTGTGGGACATGTACACACCGGCATTTTCATGGACAAACTTACTTCTGTTTGACTCAAAGGAAGATTTTTTTCACAGTCATCAGGAAAGGGATAGGGTACAGGGGTGAATATTGGAACAACACAAGTGTCTCCTATCGTCTCATCACAATCTTTACTTCAAATTTCAGATGCTCTTGTTTCAGCTTTTCAAGTGTGAATAGTATAATATGCACAGTATAAATGTTTAGAACCAATATTAAAAAAGACAGAAAATTACACTATGTCTGTATATTTTAAGCATTAAAAAGAAAGCAGTCTTAAATTTGTCTTATAGAAATGTGGTTGAAACCAAGTATGCCTTAAATGAAGTGATATGTAGATTGCTTCTTTTCTTAATTGTTTAATCTGTTTACCCTCCGCTAGCACACCCCAATCCCTCAAACAGAATATAAATCTAGATAACACTGGACATGAGCCAGCATCAATATTTCCACACCATGTAGAAATATTAATCTGAAAATAAATTTTAAATAGTCCTAAATAAGTTTATTCCAGCTATGTGGGAACTTTACCATACTGAGTGTTTCTTTTTAAATGGATACTGCCATATATTAGTGCAACTATGGAAAGCAGTTCCTATGAGGAACTACATAATGGATGATTATTCGCAATAAGAAACCAGAACTAATCTGAAACATTCGCTATTGTCCACATGTAAAAAGTATATGAAAAAAAACTTGGATGGTAAAAATGCAAGAAAATCAGGTCTTCATAATAAACCAGGAATAGTGCCCATTCACACTTTACAAAAAGAACAGTTTGCGTTCTTCCACTTACGTAATTTTAAACATTCATATGGAAATACGTTAGAGAAATTCTGTCTTGTTTATTAATTTTCTCCGGATAACTTCAATTTTTTCACCCTTATTTCATGGTATAAAATTTTTAATTACTTTTTAGATAAATTTTTCATTCTCCACTGGAAAGAAAGAGTGCCCAAGTGCTTATAATAGCAATTCAAGATCAGCATTTAAATTGTTATGTTCTCAGCTGGACTGAAGCGATTTTATTGAAGTACAATAATTTTCAGATTCCAGCTCTTACCTCTCAGCATGCTGCCTCAAAAATTAACTGGGCTTATGCCGTACTTTCACAGGAAAAAGTCCTGTAGTCACTGTGACACATCAGTGTTGGCCCCAGAAGAGGACTGGCAAGCCTAGTGACTAGTCATACTGCACTGCTGCATGCTGTATTCCTCACAGGACCTAAACTTGTCACAGATTAACAGCAGAACAACATTTGACCGCACTGTTCCAAGAGCTTTTGAAACATCTTTGAAACTGAAAGCTGTGACTGTACAAGAACTGACAGAGATCAGATTTCTCAAGCTGAGGGAACTGCAGGCAGTCAGGTGACAGTATCATATAAAGATTTTCTAGCCAGTTATGAGCTTTACAATTTACTGGTGTATGATTTTTTTTCCAAATTTCTCTATTATATTTAAATCTGATCCACACAAATACAGAATGTTTCATCATGGCCTTGGTATAAGTCGTATTTTAGGTAAACAACCACTCATGATATTATCAGTTCATCTAAGTGTGATGTACACTTAAGCCAGTTTCATCAATATTAAATATTGGTGAGACTGTTTTAAAGTTAATGTCTGATGATAAAGTGTTATATAAAGCTTGACATATTCTTTCCCATGATAGACATGCTGTCTCTGCTCTAACATTTTTTTCTCATGCTACATTAAAATCCTGTTTCTTTATTAACCAATTTATAAATGCCTTGGGTTTAAGTTTCTCACTTTCCACATTCTAATTGATATCAAATCTCTTAACATAAAATTGTAGAACAATTTTCCAAAAGTGGCTTAAAAAAAGGAATAGTGCCTTCTATACCAGGAAAACATTTTCATTCTTTTAGTCTGCTACCTCGTATTTAAAAAGCATGTTATATCTGGATAAGATTCTATTCCACCCACTCCATATGAAAGTTTCAGAAGAAAATAAATTAGAACCAAGAAAGGAAAAAAAAATGAAAAAAAAAAAGTAAGTTGCTAGTAAGGGTACCTTCTTTCATGTACAGGAGCAGCAGCAGCCACAGCAGTGACAACTGAGTTAAGTCCAGGGGTGACTGCTGGAGAGGGTGTTGTCAGGAACACCCCAAAAAAGATTTAAACAGCTCTGGAGAGTGCAAGCAAGCAGAACCGCAGCAAACAGGGAGGGCAAACAGGACATGGCACGTCACAAGGATGTGGCGTGGCATTTTGCAAGGCAGTTCGCACAGGCACCTCGCAAAATTAGGACACACTCCTCCACCCGGCATCTGAGGAGAATGTGCGGAGTCATTACCCACCAAACTAGAATAAGAGTAACTATGCTTTACATTTGGTCAAAAGTCACCATCAGGTGGAACACAGTAACCAGATGGATCTCACAAATCAACATGCATCTGTCCTGGTCTCAGGCTGCAGTGAGTGCAGAGGTTGTCGCTGATGCTGGAGGACAGCGAAAACGATTCTCGTTTCCGTGTGAGCGAGTAGACGATCTGCTCAGCCTGGTGTCAGAGCTCAGAGGAGGTAGAAAGGTCAAGGACTATCAGGAAATGTGAGAAGAGTGGTTCATTGAACTGTAACTGGTGTGGCCTTGTGAAGGACCTCCAGCAATTGGTGGAGCTGCAGGAAGCAGTCAAAAGATAAAGATACCACGGAGGCTGAGAGGCAAGAGTTGGTTCCAAGCCCCGTGGTAGGGGAACCACAGCCCACTGAGGAGAACCCAAAAATTCATCCCGTGGAACACATGGAAAGGAGAGAGAGCATTAACACAGGGGATTGGGAAGAAGTGAAAAAAAAACCAAACAAAACAACAAAAGGAAGAGGAAAGGAACTGATTAAAGGAAGAGACTTTCCTCAAAATCAGACATTTCCACTCATCTGAACATCCCCACTCAGAACCACATCGTAGCTCTGCAGGCTAATGAGACAACATCCATCACACTGGAAGAACAGCCAGAGAAAACTGCAGCAGTCCAATCTGCTCCACAAATAAAGAAATCAACTGCTAGTTCAAAGGCAGTGGATGATAGTAGTGGGTGCCTCTACTTCAAGAGGCGCAGAGGCACTCATCAGTTGGCCTAACACGCTTTCAACAAAAGTGTGCTGCCTTCCAGGAACCTGGATCAGGGATGTTACTAAGAAGCTGCTAAGCCTAGTAAAACCCACTGATTGTTACCCACTATTAGTTTTCCATGTGGGGACAGGGGATATAGCCAGCAGCAGTCTGGGAAGCATTGAGACTGCAGAGCCCTGGGAGATGTGGTAAAGGGCTCTGGGGGTCAAGTAGTTTTTTTGTCAATCCTCCAGGTCAAAGGAGAGGAACTGACCAGCCGAATCTGGCAGGTCAACAAACAGTTGGAACGATGGTGATAGTCAAGGTTTCAGTCACTCAGACTATGGAACTTTGGTAAGCCTGGTTTACTGGGGGCTGACAGGTTCCATCTGAAAAAAAGGGAAAAAGTATATTGGTCAGGGACCTGCCAGACTAGTGAAGGGGGCTTTAAATTAGATTTGCAGGGGATGGGAGGCACCTATCCATCCCAATCCTGCAAGTCGGATGCCTGCAATGAGTGGCCAGAACAATGCAAAAGCAGTCCAGATCCTCCAACCAGAGAGTCAGCTTAATTCAGGGCCCAGCTCGGGTGCTTCTACACAAACACATGTAGTATGGGAAACAAACAAGAGGAACTAGAGATGTACCACACCTGCGTGGATACATCATTGGCATCAAGTGTACATGCTCGGATGTCTCCTATGACTGGAGCACTGAAATTGAAGTTTTTAGGCTTTTTAGGAAAGTTAATCTGGGGAGACAAAAAGAGAATGTAGCCCTAAATGTCAATGACCAACTGGAGTGTATGGAACTCCACCTGGAGAAGGATGAGTTGCCAACCAAGAGTTTGTGGATCAGCATTAAAGGGAAGGCAAGGACAGGGGATGCTACAGTGGGGATCTGCTACAGGCCACCCAATTAGGAGGATGGTGTGGATGAAGCCCTCTACAGGCAGATAGGACTGGCCTCATGTTCTCAAGCCCTGGTTCTCGTGGGGGATTTTAACCACCCTGGTATCTGTTGGAGGGACAACACAGCAGGGTACAAGCAACCCTGGAGGTTCCTTGAATGTGTCAAACACTACTTCACTATACAGCTGATTGAGGAACCAAGGAGAGGTGCCGTGCTGGACTTTGTGCTGACCAAGGAGAAGCTGGTGGGGAGAGTCACGCTTCAAGGCAGCCTTGTCTGCGGTGATCGAGCAAGAGACAGGGAAGTTTGAGCTCATCAGTGCTGTAAGGAGGGCATGCAACAAGCTCACTACCCTGGACTTCAGGAGAGCACATTTTGGCCTCTTAACGGACCACCTCAGAAGAGTCCCACAGGATAAAGCCCTGGAAGATAGAGAGGCCCAAGAATGCTGGCTGATACTCAAGAACTACCTCCTGCAAGCTCAAGACCAATGTATCCCAACAAGAGTGAAATCAGGCAGAAATGCCAGGAGACCTCCATGGATGGGTAAGAAGCTTCTGAGCAAACTCAGAGCAAAATTAAGGAAGTTTTCAGAAGCAGCTAACTTCTTAACCATGGAGAAAAGGGAAGACAAACAACACAACACAACACAACACAACACAACACAACACACAACAACCATCTTTATGTTTTTCTTTTCAAAGTACTTCCATTTTTCCAGTGACTTTTGAATTCAGGATCTCTACAACTTCCCAAGAAAAAACAAGTGGAGTCATTAACTGGAAGTTGTTATTATAAAAACAGATGTTTACTTGCATACAGAAATCTAGAAGTAAATCATGTGGTCATACGGATGAGGAAAGAATTAAATCCAAATACGTATTTATATTTGATGAATTTGATTTGCTGACCTAAGACAATCCCTGGATCTTTATCTTGTTCAGTGAGAGTTTCTTAGAATCTTCAGGGATAGTTTTGCATTGATCATTCTCAGTGGTAGCCACTGGCTGAAGAGAAGGAAAACACTGTCGTATTTCTCTATTCTATAAACAGTATAGGAGAAAATGTAACTTTTACTGACATGTCTGAAAAACTGGACTTACTTGTCCCAGAAAGGATTCAATTGCCTTAGTTGGACTTAGTAAGTTAAGTTAACATTAAAAAAAGAATCTATGCGTCTCTCTGTCTGCATGGAGATATGGATAAATATGATTCAAGAAAAAAAAGAAAAGCAAGATTTTTTGGTACATAGTGTACAAAAAACAATGTCTGGATCATTTTATGATTTTATCTCTTTCTACAATACACAGATGAATTTTATTTGTGCAGCTTTATCTCAGATTGGTTCAGCCAATCTCAACTATGGTATCAGTTTAGCAAAGCTAAATATTTAATAGTAATAATTTATTCTCTAATTAATTTCTTAAGTTAACTTTTGAGAAAAACTTGCTTCTACTTGAGAAACCACTCTGAACTGCCAGAAGCAACTCTGCTCCTTAATTCTGGTTTACATTACTCACAAATGAAAAGGTGGAAGGCTTCAAATAAATTCCTGTTTAGTAATTTTAACAGTGAACACTAGGGTTCACTAATTAATGAATTCCACGGGGCTTGTGTGAACAGGATACTCTTTTTTTGGTAGATATTAAGACTCTAAAATACAAGAAATGTGTATCTTTGTTCCTAAAGGGGCAATGCTTTTAGAGGAAATCTACCTGCTAAGGTATTTCACATAATTCTTTCCCACTTCTCAGTACCATCTTCCTTGGAAATATTACAATAGGCTATGCAGGCTGGCTCCACAGCAACAACAAATGGTAAATATTATCTGTCACAATATAGAGCATTCAGTTAATAAAGGGAGAAGGAGATAAGACCTGTAGATAGCATGTCAAAAAATAGAAGACACCAACTATACTCAAATCAGCATAGCTTTTCGAGATACAAATGGAATGTTTTCTGTGCCCATTTTTCTTAATAGAAAAACAAAAAACCTCAAACAAATAAACAAAACTTAACACTGAATTTAAGAGGTCTTTTGGGAAGATTTTCAATTAACCTTAGCAATTTTAAGCTCAGACTGAAAAATCTTTCCATATTTCAGCATTATGATGCTTCTTCTTGTTCCTTCTGGTCAAGCAGTTCTCTGTCATGATTTGCCTCATGTCTAATTCTATCTCTTTCAAGAGCATAACACACCACCTCCTCTGTAAAGCGCATTGAAAAACCCAGTCGTACATAAGGTTAAGAAACAGGAAGAGCTTGTGTGTTTCTCTGTTTTTTGCAGAAGGAAGGACTTAAGTTTTCAGTTATTCTCAATACCTTCTTAGATTTTGTGACGTATTTCAATTTGAGATTGCATCTGAATCCCATTAAGCCTAAAGCTACTAGAAATAAATTACCTTCGTGGCTCATTGGTTACTGTTTGCACTACAGTTGCACATGCAATAGGAACGGGGACAAGTTTGCTTTATTATCATTTCTCTTTTTTTTGTAGGAATTTTATTTTGTTTGGAAAATAATGTGCTTTTAATTCTGGCTAAAGAGAGTTATTATAAATATGGCATTTATTTCTATCTCAACCATTTCCCTGCTACTTTTTAATAATTGTTTTTAATTTTTCAGAGAAATATTACCTCCATGACTACTTTCGATGTAAAGGTTCTTCAGTTCTAACTCAGAAATGTTATCTCTTGCCCTTGCTTCCCCTCTCTATCTTCAACTGACAGAACAGTAGAAATTCCAAGCTTATATCTTCAATCATTGTACAGACAATTTCCAGATGAAGAAGTGTAAAAAGAAATTTTGGGGTTTTTTTTCACCTAACAGTAGTGTTTTGCCCATATGTTCAAGGGTCACCAGACTTGTAGAATACAAGGAAAAGTAGTTCAAATACCTGCTTGTGACAGAGAATATGTATATATGGAATCATCTTCTGTTGGTAACATTACTGATCTTGGAGTTTATATCTTATTTTCATCCAAGCAGAATCTAATTCTCACACCCAGAGGCATCTTCACAAATATATTTTAAAAGTGTAAGTCAAAATACCAAAAATCTGTGAAGCGTTTAAAGTCACTTGAAATTTTGAAATACACTGAAAAAATTATATTAGGTTTGGTTCCTGCTTTTTTTGCTGGAAGAATTCTCACAAAGCCTCTTTCATAAGTTTTTGCCACAACACTCAGGGAATAGAAACTATTTTTAATAAAAAATCAAATCCTTGTACAAATGCAAAGTTTTTTGGATCTGAATAAAAGAAGCAAAGGACTGTGCAATAGAGAAATAAAACTGAAAGACACAGCAGTGCTAGGATTGCTTGATTTTGTTGGGAATCTTTGCACATTTAGATCTTTTGCTTTATATTAATTGACAAATTAGTAATTTTACCTGTTGTGACCATCCTTCTGAAATAATCCAAGTCAGCTACATACTACAAAGTACATACAAGAGGACCATTTTCTATTTAATAGTCAGAGTAAAAAAGTTGCTACTATCAGCATCAGTAAAGCAAATGTACTTAAGAAAAATAGTCAATAGATTTTTTGGTTTTCAGTACTTTAAGTCACAGATCAATCAAACCAGCTCCTTCCTTTTAGAAAATCATTCTTCCAATTTCCTATTGCTAGCATGCTATATCATCCAGAATAAATATGTTAAAAATCCACTTATTGCTGCACTAAAAATATAGTACCATGTAAAGTTGCTTTATTGATGACTTTTTTTGCAAGATAAAAGCACTTATTTCAATATTCCCCTACTCATTAACTCATTAGTTTTCATGACTTCTACAGAAGCAGATATGGAGTAACTTACAGCTCTTTTTCATTATTTTCAATGAAGTATCAATAATTTAATGCATATATGGAATAAGGATAATACATTAGCTTAAAATTACTTCTTTGTACAACTTATTTACAAGTTGCCTTTTGTCACTGTTTTTTCAGTAGTGAATTTTTCCCCATTTTTAAGGACTGACATATTTGTTAAGCTTTCAAAAAATCATTAATAAAAACTAATTCATTCACTACCTTCTTTGCAGGTCTATCATGCAAAACAGATCATTCATATTTTTCTGTGAATTCATGCCATATACTGCTTTTTCACTGAAAACCTGTTCATTCTTTAAATGGTACTGAAGGCAGCATCATTCAAAAGTCAATTACTTTAATTTAGCAATTTGCATTACTAAATGTCCTAGGATACACATCAAGAAATATGAACACAGTATTTTTAACTGCATTTTCTCTCAAAATACAAATTGCTACAAATACTAGATAAAAGGGGCAGTGAACACCTGTTGAATGACACCTTAAAGGATCTTGAAGCATCCAAACCATTTCAGATTTCTGGTAAACCAAAGCTGAAGGAACTGTCTGCCTTGATGACATTGCATCATGTGGACTGCATTAAAACTGTGAAGACCACAAACATCTATGAATTAAGGTGAGAAATTTTCAGCTTTCTGCAATCTAGAATCTAAGTAACTGGATTTGTAAAAGATTGGTTTTTGTTAAGTAATAGCATCTATTTATTTTCTTTTAGTCATCTATGACTACATTTTTAAAAATCCAATATTATACAGCACTTTGTTACACAAACACACCAGATTTTCTGCAGTCAGTTTTATCCACAAATTTTGGCTTTTGTTCAAGTTACCTCAGTGTATTGGCCATGGCAAAATTCATCTGGATAATTATGTTGCATGTTAAATATATTCTAGTAAGTATTTCTATTAACATTTTCATAAACTAAGTTAAAGAAAAAAAGAAGATTAAATGAGAGAAAATTGGCAGGCATGGCATATATGTTTGTTAAAAAAATTCTAAAAATTCCAACATAGCCCGTAAATGTGTCCTATTAACTTCATGGGTTTTTTCCCTTCCTCCTTTCTGCTGTAGGTCATACAAGTTCATAATCACTTAAAAAACATTTCTTCTCAATAATTAAGTAATAATTATGTTATTAAAGATTCTCATTACTCTAATTTCCTCATTTTTATTACCCACCAAATTTAGCACTGATTTTCCTAGTTCATTTGAATTCTTCATTTAGATTTTGGTATGAAGCTACTTATCAACCCTTGCATCCCCTAGTTTTCTTTTTTCAGATGAGAGCATTTTCAGTACACGGAATCGGGTAACTGAAATTTCCCAATACTTTTTTTTTTTCTCTTCCCAGAAACAAAATCTACAAGGTTTTATTTCCAATAAAATCTCATGTATTAAAACAAGATTTTAAACATCTATAAGAAAAGTGATTGAAAGGTTAAGGAAAGCCAAAATGTGTAACAGACTTCTATTAAAAATTTTTACTTGTTCCATTTCAAAAGGTGGAGATCAAATGCAGAAAAGTACAGCAAAAAGCATATTTACAAGTTCACTAATCCAGGGAGCAATCAAACAAAAAGTAGAAGAAAAAAAAAGCTTTCCTTTTTTGAAATATGGTGTCTTCATAAACAAACAGAGAAAAATGGGAACCCGAAAGCTGTATTTTAATATCTCTGGTGAAAGCAGTTCTCCAGCTCTGTGTACCATGTGGGCTAAGTAGTCTTCACTGATGTGTAAGTGATTAAAGAGATTTGCTGTGCATAAAGCAAGAATAATTTGTAGTACTCTGACTATTTTATAAAATTGACTTGTAAGTGTGGGAATGCTAAATTTTAAAGCTAAAGATTGCTAAAGACAATTTGAGGAATACAACAGAAAAATAACTGATATAATGGGGGTGTACATATATTTTGGAAAGAATAAGAACTCATCATGATGGTATCTAAAGTAATATTTATTTCTTAATTATATTTATTTATATTTTCTTCCAGGGCCACTGGATATATCAGAGCACCTTTGCAATTTTCTCTGTTTCTTGAGCTCAAAAAGAAACTTATACTTCGCATTAGTGTCATGAAATATTGTTTATGCTATCAAGTACTGCACTGGAGGGCTAAAAATAGCCCAGCTTCTCAGACATATATTAGTGTCAATATTGGTTTTAATGGAAGTGTGATACCTAAATATCTAAATAACTATGACAGTCTGAGTTGAGAAAAAGAAAGATGAAGATAAGATACATGTTTTATTTATGATTTCTTTATTTTTTTTTTTTTTTTAACTATTCCTAGTATTTCAGTGTGGATGACCAGTTCAGTTAGCATCTGGATGGTGAAAATTTTTGGTCAGGCTTAGGTGATAATCAAGACAGTCCATGTACAGAAATACAATTTATACAGCTTGGGTAAAGTGAGTTACTTCAAGCTGTAGCGTTTAAGCTATCTAACAAGATTAACTTAACTATTGGCAACCACAGAATGAAGACATACAGATGTCAGAAAACTTCAAAAACACATGCAAAAACTCTCTGGCTTGTTGCATGATTGAGTGTATATTTGATTTCTAGCATTCTCTATGTTACATATAGCATGTATCAAAGGGGAGAACAGAATAAAGGTCAGCACGGACACATCAAATCAAGTGCACTTCTGAGAATGGCTGAGGAATGGTGCTGTGAATATGTGACGTTCACAACTGTTTTTTCTAGCCTCTCAATGTCAATTCATGTGGACAAGCGAAAGAAAAGGCTTTCATTTAAAGACCTCCACCACAACAGCTGCTGAATATACCACAGATGATATCAAATGTTTTCATTTCAAGGAGGTAAATACATTTTAAAGTGTGTAGTATAACGTAAGAGATTCACAGCAAAGTGTAGACTCTTGTTCTTTTGTAATAACTAGAGTTTAGCAAATATGCTTGGGAGTTTTCTGCAATATATTATGCCTCTATACTATTAATACGTATTTCAATTTAAGGAAGGTACTAAAATCCACAGTTAAATTTACATCAATGTCTCATGTCATACAAACAAAAGGAGGGCTTTGCAGAAAAAATCCCATGTACTCTGGAAGAAATTCAAACAGAGGAATCGTTTGACAAAATGTACAGCTCATGAGATCACTGAAATAACCAATCATTTTTATTTATTTACATTATAAACTTCTCCATTTGCAAAGATCAGCTCCAGCAAGATACCTTCTCTATTTGGCTAGTTCACCAGCTGTGTCAGGAAGTTATGTTCTACACTCTTCAGGAACCTCCTAGACTCATTCCTCTCTAGCATGTTGTATTTCCAGCAGACATCTGGTAAGTTGAAAGAAAAAGAAAAAAGGGTTAGCAATCACAAGACTTCTCCTAGCTGCTTACAGGATATTTCCTCTACCTCTGCATCCTGGCTGGGTGGCCTGTAAAAGGCTCTCACCATGGTATCTGCCCCGTTGGCCTTCCCCCTGATTCTTACTGTAGTGGTTTGAAAATAACCGGGCGGAAACACCAATTAAAGTGTAGTCATTTGAGTTCACCAATCTAATTTAAGTGCAGTAATTTAAATTTGGGCCTATTATTTAGGACATTTCCCTCTGTGAGATAAGGATTAGAAGAAGCAAAGCAGGCTGAGATTTTTAAAGAATATAAAGAAAGTTTTATTAACAGAACTAAAAGAAAAAAAAGAAAAAAACAAATAATAAAAATTAGATTAAACTTTCAGAAAGCCTCTCCTCCCCCCTCTCCCTTCAAACTTCTCTTTCAGATATTTCCCCACTGACAATGCAAAGACACAAAACCTGATGTTTCTCAGTCAGTTTGCCACCTCTAGAATAACCTTTCTTCAGTTCACTTAGGGAGCAGAGTCTCTCTTAGCCATACTATGGAGATTCTCCACAAGAAAACAGTTCTCTCGAGGCTTCA
>VZTF01009444.1:257097-292830 GCA_013397755.1 Cnemophilus loriae
TAAAGCATCAGACTGCATATTTTAATAAAATAGTGATGTATGATCAGTAGGTGGTTCTGGAGTCTGCTTGTGACAAACAGCCTGATAAAAGACAAACATATAAGGAAGTAAAATAGCTATTATTTCTCCAAGGAAGGCCTTTTCCATGTGGAAGTCTGTTTCAGAATAACCAACCACTCTTTCAAACTGCAATTTTTGTTAGAAATATTCATTCTGCAAGAGGCAGAAGTCCCCAGTGCTTTTCATCTTCATACCCATTCTGTATAGTTCAACATCAGAGCATTATCACAAGGATTTGCAGGTGTAGTGCGGTGTGTACTGATTCTACACAATGTAACATGAAAATTATGCGGAAGTGAGGAATAGAAAATGGCAGCGAACCACTGTGGATTTCTGTCTGGACAGCCGCTGTGTGAAAAAGTCCTTCGACTATTTACAAATCGACTTTGATGTGGCTTTCTGTCAGCTGCATATCTGCAAATGATGGCTTACTTTTATGCTGAAGAATGAAATCTGGGTTTCCAGAAAGAAAAAGAGATAAACTCCATCTGTGCTGCTGTTACTTCAGAGTTGATGGACTAAGTGGAAAGACAGAGAGTGTGGGAAGGAGGCACTGCATGCCAGAGTAAATATGCAAAAATTTGAATTCAAAGAAACAAAGAAAAAACAGTCTCTGTGTAATTGACTGTCTCTCAGTGAGTAGTTAATTGTATGTGGTTCAAAAATAGTCACACTAAGGGAATGTCTGCACTGCACAGCTCATCCCTGGCTCTCATAACTAATTAATTCCAGGTGTATTTCTACACCAATGCGACCATTTTATTTCTACTAAGCTGAGCTCTCATGGATATTTCTACATATTGTCCAGTTCAGTTATGCTGAATTGCCTCTGGATTTCTCTGCTTCTGTTGGAACGGAAAAAACCACAAATTTTTCTACACTGACATCATTATGAATCCATGAACTAAATTCTAGTAGTTAGGGAGGGAGGTTATTGTCCATGCTTTATCAAACAGCACTCAAACAACACACTCAAACTTTGATAACTGTTCAAATTTATTTCAAATGCTGAACTAAACGTATGTAAAGCAGTTCTGTAAATATAGTTCTCTTTGCTATTTCTGAGATGAACATCATATGCAAGAAATATCAACAGATAGAAAAAATTTTTCCTTAATCTAAGGCTGTAGTTCTTGTTGAAGATAACGTGGTACAATAATAACAATTAGCAGATTAAATGCATAAGATATTTAAATCAATTTAAGTCAGATATTTAAATCAAAATATTTCTTTCATCTTTATCAGTAATATTGGCAGTCATCAGTATTCACATAGTGTAATGTCTTTTCTATTGTATTTAAAGTACAAATATTCTATGACATATTTACAATCAAACTGCCTTAGGAAATTTTTTCTTTTTTTTTCTTTTTTTCTTTTCTTTTTTATTTTGTTGCATCACCAGGTTCCCTAACACACCCATTTTCTCGTACATAGGCAAATTCTTTATCTATAAGCATTTATTTTATTGTGTAAAACTGCGTGTTTGCTTCTATATGAGCAATATGTAGCACAAATAATTGACCATTAAGCTGCTTTAACATCAATCATTTCTATAATTCGCACTTGAAAAGTAAGTCTTGGCAATATATCTGTTTTCAACCATAATCCAGGTTTTTACTTTATATAGCAAAAAATGTGATGATGAATTCCGTAGAAATGCAGATCTTGAGATCTGTTCTAAATTTCCACTTGGGCAATTAAATCCTTTTCTAGGCTGTCTCAGACATACAGGATGTTATGCGCATTAATGATACTTCTGCTTTGATCAACTGTAAACTATTTTTGAATATCAGTTTTTGAGTACTACTGAGCAGCAATTCCAGAGACAAACTGTCAGTATTACCACACAGCCAAAACTTCTCAGTGAATGAAACAGAAGTTCATATCCAAAAGGCTATTCTTCTTATGCATTTTCTGAAACTGATGTAAGATCTGCATGGCATTTGGTCATTTATTTATGACTGGTATATTCACTTTGTAACCCTGAATACAAGAGGGTTGCAAACTTTGCAAGCTCTTGGAACAGAAAATCAGGATGGGAAAATATCCCAGGTGAAGGAGTCAGTGTTAAGGAGTTCTGTGGCCTGTAACATAAAAGCACATAAGGCCATGCCCAACTTGCTTGTATTGAAAAAGACTTATGGCCATTGACCTTTCTCCAGCAAGGCTTCCAGGGTTAGCACTTCAGCCTACCATCATAATTCACAATGAAAGATAACAGCTGAAGGAAGAAGAAACAGGGAGGCTGACGGAACATGCCTAGGAATAATTAAGGACCAAGGGATCTTCCTGCTAGAAACGGAGTAAAAATTGCTGAAAAGGACTTGAACTTTTTGGCAGTGGTCTGCAGTACAGGTGAAGCTAAACCAGACATTGAGTCTTCTTACTCTTTAACAGCTAGTGATGCTGAAATATGTTATATAATTAGTCTAGCTGGGAGACATGAACATATGCATTAAAAATCAAGCTGATTGTTGCCATTCAGCCATTTTAATGAGACTAACAAGAATTATTTCAAGCTCAAGCCATTGACCAAGATTTTTACTGTGTCTACAATTCCATACAGATGTGAAGCTCTATGGCACAACTTAATTATTTCCTTTTTCAGCTGTGCAACAAGAGGACTGAAAGCCTTTAGATTGTGTAGGCTTATTTAAATGGACTGAAAACCAGAAACTGAGTCTTTTAGCACATTTTGGACTGCCTGAGTCCAGTTTTCCAGTTCAGAACTGGATAACATGACAGCAAGATAACCCAATTGTTTTCCAGACCATGAGATCCCATCCCAAATGTCCCTGTGGTCTGACTGCCATATTTCCTACCCTCATGGAGGATCAGTCCCTCACCATGTACTTCTCTGGTAGACAGAGGCATGACTCACTCTGAACAGGAGCAGTCTGTTCTGCAAACGAGGAAGCAAAATCACTTTCTCTTCTCTATGTCTTAGCAGAGAAACCCTTAAAGTTGGGCAGGCCTTTGTGGTTTGACTCCCCACAGAGCAATATCCTTTAGGATCCCATGAAGGTGGCAAAAGACACTGACAACCTCCCTTTGTGAGGTTTGTCTTCAGATGAGGCAGAAGTGGAGTTTGTGTCTTTGGCCGTGGCTGACACGAGCTGATGCTCATTCATGTCACTCACGGATGTAGCCCAGCAATCATCCTTCAAAGGGAAGTGGTGCACAGCTGTGAAATTAAGGTAAGTTTTTAGGTTTTTCAGGAGGTTTGTTGACTAAAGCAGCCTCGCCTTTTTGAGACTAACATTTACATAATCTGCTTGCATTTAATACAGCTCAATCTATTAGCAAATTCGGATTATCACCCAAGGGGAGAAAAAAAGAAGAAAGCAAAAGAACAAAAGAAAATAAAAGGTATGACATAGTGTTAAAAAGCTATATATTCTTCCTTCTGTATTTTAAAATAGAAAAATTATTACCTATTGTCTTCCAAAATAAACAAACAAAAAACCTCACCAAGCCAAGAGCTTCAGCATGTTGCATTTTGCTTGCTCTCTGTTGTTCACAGTACATATAAATAATTTTCTGTTCATTTTGTACTTATCGTTTTTCCCATTTACTATAAAACACTTCAACTTGATATTATCTCTATATTACATCTGGACTGGTTCTGCAACTATGATAATGTATAAGAACTACATGAACAGAAAATAGGTATTTGAGTTAATGAGTAAGATGGATGTTATATAACTCTATCAAAGTCCACTTTTTTAGTGTAACTGTGAGGATGTCTAGACTTCCTTATATTTGAGAAATAATTCAGCACCTAATCACGCAATGAGTCAGTGGGTTTGTGTATTCAGACAAATATCTGGCAACAGCTCTACTTTGTACTAATAATATTATTCGTGAGAGAACAGAATATTAATTCTTCCTTATTAGCTTTTCATTATTTATTATTTTGTGTTTCTTATTCTGTTTTAAATGTTTCAATCATTTTGGGAGATGACTTCAATAAGCAGTTTTGCATCACGAGTGAGAACAGACTGTAAAATGAACAACTCAAAGGATCACTTTAAATCACCTGACAGCTGAAGTACTAATTTATATTGGGAAATATCCGCCCTACCTAAAATTTTATTTCCACGGACACTTTCAAAGAAAGTTGTGATTTAACATGGCATTGTTAAACCACGTGAAATCCATGTAAATGCTTGCTTTGGGAAGTGAAGATCCTTCAGTTCTACACACTAATTATTTTGGGGGTATTATCGGAATAAAAATTGAATTATGGCTACCTTAACACAGAGCAAAAATACTCTGCACAGGCACTTGAAACTTCTTAAGTCACTGACCTTAAAATAAAACAAGAATAGTTTTCCTTTGCGCCGTGTGAAGATACATCAACGTTTTCCATCTCTGCTTAGTTCTCACCACTTCTTCCAAGCCTTGAATTCACTCACATAGTTCAATAGCAGACATTGACTTATGTTTTATATCTACTCCAAGAGAACAAACTGACATTTGCTGAGATAATTCTGGTACTGAGCTCTGGCACTGTCCATGGTCCAAATATACTTATGACTGCAGTGCCGAGCTTAGAGACAATAAATATACAAAGTAAAAATATTACATATTTCCAGAAGTTAATATTACTTGCATATAAAAACATAGAGAAATCAGCTTGTGAGTCTTCAATGAAAGCATTTGCAATTTTTCTTCTGTTTGGAAAAAAACGTAACATTCTTAGAAATAGTGTTATATATCTGTTATATATTCTGTTATCCGTTTTATGGAGCTTGGACCTTAGAGTTTGCAAAAAGTATTTTTCTCTGAGCACCTTAGAACCTTGTTGTCACTGTAATACAGCACAAATGAGCCAAGTAATTCTGTGTGCATGGGTATCATGTCCAGACATAAGGGTAATAGTGTGAGTACAGACTGGGATTTGCAGTCAGTATCAAATATTTCCATAACAAAAAGTAGTATACAGCAGGACAATAATCTTAAAAGATTTAATTAACAGAGTAGTAACTGTTGAAATTTATCATAAATGTGTGCTTGATTTTAGCTTGATATTAAAAAAACCCGAGATTGTAAGAATGAAACAAAATTCAAACTTTGGAACAGCAGATTTATACATTTCATAAAACGCTAAGTGAAAAGAGTTTTATAAACATACATGAAACTGGTGAGAAATTGCAGAGCCAAATATGAAGTCTTCAAGTTTAGATCAAGCAAAAGAGCATCTCACACATGCATTCCTGGCCTGTCTGCTTTGGGCCAGCTGGTTCATACACCCAACCCAAAGTACCCTACCTATTTCTTTCTGTTGATTATATAGGAGGCAAAACTCAACTCTGGACTTCAACACTGCAATTAAGTACATAAAGCTGAACAGTTTAAATCCACAGGCTGTTTTTTTCCCTGTGGTGTTCAAAAGGATATCATAAACCTTAAGCAATTTTTTCCATATATGGCACTGAAAATGGAAGTTACAAGTCTTAATTCTCAGTTCAGTCCTAGGAGAAGGGTTAAAAACTGTTTGCATGGCAGAAGACATGGAAAAAAATTAAGACTCCACATACTTTGCAAAAAATTATCTGGATAAATAATTGCATCAAATTCATTTCTTAAGACAGAAAAAAGATATTTAGTGACCTTTCAGTTTTGCATTCTGCAATTTTGACCTATCTGCAGGCAACCAAGCTATTTTTTATGTTTCTGTTACTGATTCCCTCTCCAATTCCAATTACACAATCATCCTCAATAATGACTGAATCCTCAGTGGAGCTAAACTGTATTCAGATTCAGTACAGTATCTTCTCTATATGCACTAAGAATTTCAAAGACCATCAGCTCATAGGCATATCAAAAAATAATTCATGTACTGGTATCCATTCCGATAATTTTGGAAATGGACTTATATTTTGAGTGAGAATATACATGCCTTCCATAGCTGTTTCATTTAAAACTCAGACTGAATTAAAGAGATTTTTTTAAAACGTTATACCTTTCCAGAAACACAACCTTGAGCTTGATTTTCTCTTGAAAACAACATTCCTGTCAAGGTATCCAGCTTTGTAGCACATACAATCAAGAGTATAAATATATATATGAAGAAAAGTGCCTGGTAAACACATATTTATATTGAAAGGCATTATAAAAGCACTTCAAAATCTTTCATTTAATTGCAGCACACTTGAAAAAATTTACTTGTTTGTTTTGGTTTATGAGGTTGTGTCTTGACCTAACACTATGCTGGGGCTTTCAAAGTTATTAGATTGCCAGGAGAATCTGTAGTTCACACTGCTCTTGCCTTCCTTTTTCTGCCTGTGGTCTTCCGTCTGCCAACAGGAGTTGCAGTGACATGGTCAGGTTCCACTGTAAAATGGGATATCGTGGCCTGTAGGAAAAATTGCAACATAACAAGCTCAGGTTGAATAAATACAGATGAACTGGACTTGAAAGTGGCCTAATTAACTTAACAGAACAACTTTTTTCTATTATAGTTCTAGTTCCATATTTAGAAAAAAACCCATAACTTAGTTTTTCTGTAAAAAGTTCCAAGTTTCTACAGCTTTTTAATGTATTTTTTTTACTCCCAAAAGAACAAAATTGTCTGTTTGGTTTGGTTGTTTTCTTTGGTTTTTATTTTTTGGGTGTTTTAAGACTCCCAGTATCACCCTCAAATAAATATTTAGAGATCATAATTTTGGTAACTCAGCTTTTCTAAAACTGCAACTCGCCGTAACTAACTTTTATTTTTAAATTAAGAGATCTTTTGCAGATACTGTTGAACAGTTGTACTATCGCTACCTAGCCTGGGGCAAAAGCCTGTTATTCTCTGAAGCCCCTAAAATCTACAGTAAATCAATGAACACAGTGCCATTCCAAAAATTAACAGACAGCCGTTCCATAGTACAGGAACAAAAAAAAGGACAACAGTACAAAACTTAAGCTAAATAGGAAGCATGAATATTTCCAATTGTGTCTCCAATGAACGGAACCTTTACGTGACCCATGTGCAAGTATGTTTGCAAAGAACCATGCTTCTCCTGAGTGATGGTAGTAAGTCAGAAGGCAGCATCCCAAATCAATTCCTAAAGGAAGAATTTCCACATAACATGGGAGATGTGTTTGACATTCATATTATGTATCTTCACTGCTTTTCACGCTGTGGTTTTACAGATGGTACTACGTAGAAGTCTCCTTTGTGAGTAGACTTACAAGATTACAGGTAAGTAAACTAGAAAATAAAATAAACAGTGTGATTCTCTCATATGCATTCTGGAGGAAAGGCTTTCTTTATTATGTACCTATGTATGTGTATTTGTACATATTTGTGTTTTTATTTGTATTTGTACCTGTATATATGTATCTGTATTTATATGTAGACGTGGAAATGTGCATACTTAGGCATATTTAATATGTGTTGTTCTGTGTGGAACTTGTAATCCTAAAAAGGGATTAAATCTAAACTTTTGTTTGATTTTTCATGTCCAGAGTTATGTGAAAAAACCTTGCAAATGGTTTTCAAGGTTTTCAGTGGTGAAAAATGCACACTGTTTCACAAGATGGATTACTAGTATCACTCCCAAATTTCTTATGAAAGGATTTCCCAGATTTTCATGTTCTTCCTTCACTTACACAGCCCTTCCCCATTCCCTTTTCTGACATACTAAAGCACAGTAGCTGTGATTTTATTGCTGAAAGAGGTATATAAATGCTTTATTTATCAGAGAACAGAGGTATAAGAACAAGGATGAGACATCCAACGCAGGATGTTTGAGTACCATTACTTTGAGACTAGCAACTTGAAGGATGTTTGGGTTACTAGAAGATAGCTGAAACACCACTAAATTTCTATGCTTCTCTACCAAACAAGCTTGTTTATGCATAAGTAAAAGTATCATGAAAACTAAGGTAAGTTTGTTTACATTCTTACTATCAAATTAATAAAAACTACTGATTTGGACACTTCATCTGGATGCCACAAAATTGACAGTCTTTATTTCTCTGCCTAAGATCTCAGCACAGTATTCATTCACTCCAGTGAGGTCTCAGCATAAATATAATTTATTTCTGGATACAAGTATCTACAAGTTTGAGCCTGGCAGAGGAGCAGCTTTTCCTCACAGCAGCCCATAAGGTTTTGGATCCCTGAAATATTGTTGATGACACACTAGAGTGTAACACAGCTGTGTCTACAGAGCAGTGAGGCCTTCTGTTTCTTACTCACCCCACCCCCGCCACCATCACAGAGGTAGGCTCAGAGTGAGCAAGAGCCTGGAGGGAACAGGAATGGGACAGCTGACCTCACCTGACTAAACACATTCTGTACTGAAAAGCATCATGCTCATCAGTAAAACTGGGGAGATGTTGTTCCTATGCAGTCGTTGCTTGGAGACTGAGCAACAGACTGCTGGTGGGAGATGCTGAGCCATTACCTTTGCATCACTTGTTTAGTTTTTTTTCTCTGTCCTTCAGTTATTAAACTGTTTTTATCTTGACACATGGGTTTTCTCACCTTTGCCTTTCAGAGGCTCTCCTCCACACAGCTGGTTTTAGGGAGTGAGTGTGCAGCTGATCACTGCTTATCTGCTGACTGAGGAAACCTATCAAAAATATTATGTATGAATGCAACTTATACCTAAAGAAAGATGGGCTCATAGCAGCTAAACAAAGAAATTCACTAAGTGACGCAACAAACATGAATATGCAGATTGCTGATGAGATTGGCAGCAACTACACTACTGTCAACATACCATTCAAAAGAATTCTTTATTTTCTTAAAGCATTGTCAGCTTTGTTGTTTCCATAAAATATCCTGTGTTGTGAATAATTGCCTTTCTACTAGCTTCACAACTTCAACATTTAGATTTTTCCTCATCGTAAAAATGAATAGAATTTGGTCTCTAGGCAACCTCTGAGACTGAGAGCTCCTGTATCATTCACCTCTAATTATTACATTTTTCTCATCACAATGCCATAATACTTCTTAATGTTCTTTGTCTAAGCAGAGCTTATTTTTACCAATTTCAAATTTATGCTACTGGGTTAGAAGATCTCTCTGTCTACCATATTTTTCTCTTTATTCACAAATATTGGTGGTCTCTTAATTATTATTAGAACAGCATGTAGAAATCAGCTTCTTGTTATTAGTTTTCCTACTGCCAACTGGTCGGCAAATTGCTTTTTGCTTTTTAAAATGTGGTTCATAAATTGTAACAAAAAGAACACCACCCATTGTGCTCCGTTAAGAGTTTATGGAAATAATTTTATTTGATGGACATTTAAGCATGTGCCCATCTGGTTTGAGTCTCAAAGTGTTAAGTATTTTCTTTTAAAGGGTATCATTACTAGTAGAGACATGGGTATGTTTGCAGATGTCAGGTTTCAGTTACCCAATGACGAAAATATGGGTTAGACAGAAGGCTTGAGTGGTGAAACACAAAGCAAAATTTCAGTTATTCATTAACTGTAATTATAACATGGTGACAATACCGAAGGCAGAACGAAATACAAAAAGAACAGATATTCAGTTTTCCATAATAACTCCCACAAGCAAAGCACTTTAAAATGTTTAAAAGAAGAAATGTGAGTGTAACCTTTAGGTGCACAAGAAAGCCATCATGCTGAAAAAACTGCTTGTGTACAGTCTTGAACACTGGACTTTCTTTTATTAAGACAGAAAATCTTATTCAACATAAATTGAATATATTATAAGCTGGGTTTAGAAGTGCAAGTGTTCTACTTCTTCAACCACCAGGAATGGAAATTTTTCTTTCAGTGAACACCGAATACATTCATTCAGTATTCATATTATCAACATTTTATCTCACTAACAAGTCACAAATTATTGTAGGTACGGTACCTGTCACTAACTGAACACCTCTCTCAGAATCTTACATGCCATTTTTATTTCTCTAAATATGCATAATTTGAAAAAAGAATTGTAGAAAATATTCTAGAATAACAAGCAGGACTTTATTTCAAGATACTTTTGTGGAGGAATCTTCAACAGTGAGATCACAAGTGCTTTGCTCTTATACATTTTAAGGGCAAATCAGAAACTGAAGCACTCTTTCCTGCACAGAAAATCTGTTGCTAAATCTCCATTCACTTTTTATACCAGATGCCCATAAATTTAAGTCTCAAATTTGCAGTCAGAAGAAGGAAGAGAGAACTTTTTCTCAGCTTGCCTGCCCAGAAAATGCCCTGCTTACTGAAGAAAGAGGTTGTACTGTTTCCGTACAGTGCCTATTCAATAAACAGCTGAGTAAATTCATATATGTCAAAATTAAAGAAAATTTAGTAGAAAGTAATTCTTACGGAAATATTCATCCAACCAACCTAATCTTATGTCTCCTAGGCCTACAGTGAATAACCAGAAGAAAAACAGAGAACACTGGTTAATAACTACTACCAATTAGGTTATTTGGTCTGTGAAAGGGCAGTAAATGTTCAGATCTGAAATTAGACCTATAATTAGAGCAATATTTTATTGTACTGTATGTTTTGATATGGCTTAAAATTATGTTGCACAGTATAATTAGATAATATTCTGATGGAATTTAGCTCAATAGCTTCTATAGCTGTCTCACAAAATCTCATGAAAATTAGATTTTTTGATCATATTATAAAAAGTCGAAGAATCACAAAATCATAGACTATCTCTAGCTGGAAGGGACCCACCAGGATACAGTTTTAGATCCACCACAGAACTACTTAAAACTAAACTATATGATGAAGAGAATCATCCATTTTCCTCTGACAAGATTGGTAGCATGACCATATATCTGGGGAATCTATTCCAGTGTCTCAGTGAAGAACCTTTTCTGAAGGTCCAGTCTTGAATTTCCCCTGATGCAGCTTCATTTATTTCCCCCATCCCATCACTGGTCACCAGAAAGAGAAGACCAGAACTTCCCTCTCTGCTTCACCTCTCGAGTACGCTGTAGGCTGTCATGAGGTCACTCCTGAGCCTTTTCTTCTTCAAACTGAACGAAGTGACCTCAGCGACTCTTCCACTCTTCACAAGTCCTGCCCTTGAGACCATCTTGATCACCCTTCTGTGGACACACTCTAATATTTTAATGAGCTTCTTATGTTGTGACACTCACAGCTGCTCACTGTACATGTAGTGCAGCCGCCTCAGTGCAGAGCAGAGCTGGGCAACCCCCCTCACTTGCCCAGCTGGCAATGTCATGCATGATGCATTCCAGGACAGGGTTGGCCCTTTCGGCTTCAAGGGCACACTGGTGACTAATATTCCACTTGTTGTCCATCTAAGCCCTCAGATCTCTTTCTGTGGGTCTCTCTCAATTCTCTTATCCCCCAATCTGTATTTAGAAGCAGAAATTCCCCATTCTAGGTGGAGAATCTGTCACTTGCTCTTGTTAAATTGCATACAGTTGGTGTCTGCTCGGCTTTCTACTACATCCAAATTTCTCTGTAAGTTTTCTCTACCCTCAAGGGAATCCACAGCTCCTCCTCATTTAATATCATTGTTTAGCTCACTTTAAGGCATATCTGATTCCTGTGTCCAGATCATTTACAAAAACACTGAGGAGCACTGGCTCTAAAAGTGAGCTCTGAGGAACCCCACTGGTGACTTGGCCAACAGCTTGTCGTAACCCCCTTCACCTCAACTGTTTGGACCAGATCCATCTGCCAATTCACCCATCACATTACAGGTTGGACATTTTATTGAGAAGGATACTGTGAGAGATAGTATCAAAAGTTTTGCTAAAATCCCAAGTCACCACATCTACTGGTTTTTCCCTGGTCACCCAGATAGGTGTCCTCGTCATAAGGAGATTAAGTTAGGTAAGCAAGACTTTATCCTTGGGAACCCAAGCTGGCTGTGACTAGCAGTGGCTGCATTGTCTCTTTAAGAGTTTGTCAATAACTCCCAGAATAATAGCCTACATATTTTTGGCAGGCACTGAAGCAAGACTGACAGGCCTATAATTATCAGGATCCTCCTTTTTACCCTTCTTGAAAACTGGGTGTGAGACCGAAATGTTATCATTAATGGCTTAAACCTTTTTATGAAGGACTTCCTTCCCATTATGGCAAAACCGTATAAAGAAGTCATGACCATGAAAGCGCTCCCCTCCCTGAAGATGCCTCCTGACTGGAACTTTAGACTGTGTTAAGCTACTGGAGGGAACTTGAGATGAGATAAAGGTGACACTTTTGTCCAATTATCTCAAGTCTAGGCAGAAGTAAACAAGGCCAAACCGTCCACAAGAAAGCCAAACTCAGCAGCTGTCCTGAAAATCATCCCTGGCTGTGTTTGGGATGGGGGAGGCCATAGCTCACAGACCCATCTGCTGATGCCAGGTTTGAACACAGTCCCTCACAACCGAGGGGAGAGGAGGAGAGCTTGGCTCTGGTTAGAGAGAGTGAGCAACCCATCCTTCTTTACACAGACTGGCTCAGCTGTAAAACCCTCCACGCTGGGAAGGTCGCATGCACACAGGACATTGATGGGACATTCATGTGAGGGGCAGCTGGGGAGGCTGATAAACCATCAAAGACCCCGAAAGCACCCCCAGACAGATTCCTGAGGCCTTACACCAGATGACAGCGCATGATGCAAAGCGATGCACCAAATTTGGAATCTGTTGCAGAAGTGTAAAATTTGCCTGCTCCTCTCTGCCAGGGAGGTGGCAGGTTGTTCCTACCTGGCCCAAACCTGTCTTAACCCACTGGACACTATGTTTTGTGGGCCCTTTCTACCAAGAAAACCAGAAGAGGATCAACGGGATTTGTCACTCTCTTTCTCTCCCCACTATCACCTCTTTTTCTATTTCTTTCTCTCTTTCTATCTCTGTCACATTTACTGTTAAATAAAATCCACACAGAGACATCTCTCTAACAATTTTAATAATCAGATTGTAACACTGGAACAACTTTTGCCAGCTGTCAGTTTACTGGGACCTTTCCAGACACCCAAGACTATTGAAAAATAATGGAGAAAGGTTCCACAGTGACATCAGCTGGCACTTCCAGTACTCCGAGAAGAGTCCCACTGGAGACCGTAGACTTATATGCACCCAACTGAGGCAGCAAGTCTTGAACAAGTTCAGAATCATCTGGGAGTTTATCAACCCCCAGTCATGGTCTTCCAGCTCAAGACTGCACTGGTCCAAGGGTCCATTACCAGTGTTAAAAACATGGGTAAATAAAAAACTGGATATCTTTCTAACTCCCTATTTGTGAAGTGACCCATTCCATCAGATAATGGACTGGGTAATTTCAACTTGTTACTTCAGCTTCTCTCTTTGTCTATAACAAGAATTTTGGTTTCAGATTTTTTCTTTGCAATGAGATCGACAATAGCAGTGGATCATACTAATGTGTGTTGAGCTTGGAACTGCCTCACCAAACATTTTAATGCATTTTAACTGTCGTGAAAATTGTCTTTTCTCACGACTTCTCTACAGAGACAGCCAGTCTTATAACATTATCAAGGAAAACAAAAGTTCGACCACTGTTCTCTTACAGCATTTTAAGACAGCAATTTTGTTTTTATACTCTAGAAAGTCTTTATTTAAATAACGCTAAAACATACTTTTGTCCTGACAGCAAAATCCACCTTTTATTGATCCTGACTAATTCAATACAAAATGATGTCCTTTCATCTGAAATTTGTGGATAATGTTTGCAACCCTTTGTCTGAAAATTGATGAACTCATAATGTTGTCCATGTTTGTAGTTAATAAAGTGCCTTCAGTGCAGGCATACACAGCATGAGTAATAATTCTACCTCATTATTCTCAATAGCTTTTGAAACATATGTATTTGACAGGTACACTAATGCCTTCTGGAAAGCAGGTTTGGATAATATATACTACTTAGCACTGAAAAACAGCTTCTCCAGTTTTTCTTCTAAGCCAAAACCAGAAGAAAAACAAATAGGCATTTGCATATCACAGCAACCAATTTGCATCGAAAATATACAGGAGAAAGCAGCTCAGAAATACTGACCACTGCATTAACATTTTGCTTCTTTTCTTTTCTGCGTCTGAAGAGAAAATACAACTGGGGTGGTAAGTCACTGAACAATTTACTTTGAAAATCTCTTATAGACAGAAGAGGTTAGAACAATTTTAACAGGTTATGGAGAGGATTTTCTTTTTAATATGCAGGTCAGAACAGCTCAAAATTTGTAAAATAAGAAACACTGCAATGGATAGAAATCATGGCAAGAGATACAAACTAAGAATTAAACATAAAGGTGAAAAACATACTCTTACACATATTTTAGTTGTCTTAAACACTAATTGGGATGTTAAAGCAAGTTTTTATGTGCTCTATCTACATCTCTGTGTTACTTCAATAATTAACATGAAAATTGAATGACAGAATATTTTGTCTAGGAAGCTATCCTGAAGAATAACAGAAGGGTCAAGAAAATCAATAAGTCTTTCAGCTTTGGAGAAAGATTTAAGATTGTAAGCTTATTTATTTGTTTTTTACATACTATAGCTAAGACCAATAAGGGTTACAGGTTATGGAAATGGTAGACATTGCCATTTCTGTGAATGGGCAAGTGAAGGAAATACACATCTCACTCTAGCTGCAGAAAATGTCACAGCTCTCAGTCCTTTCTTTTTGCCTTGATATTAAATGGCAAGTCGAACTTTAACAAAATAATCGTTATTTCTTTTAGGAAAAACAATGCAGAAATCATGCAGTGCTCTTTGAGCATCCATTACAGATAATTTCCAGAGATGCCAGTGTCTCTCCATAGCTCAGGAAGCGCTTGATTATCTCTCAGAGGACTGAGCCTGAAATGACTTCATTATGTTCAGGGGCCTGAAGGAGTCACTTTTTTAACGTATCCTTTCATTAGTCTTTCCATTCAAAAGGGCTATGAACATAATGTCTTTTTGAAGAAGTATAATGCAAAGGAAAACGAATTAAGTATCATGAGCAAGTTCCACAAACCTAAAAATGAGAAATTTTCTTTTTGATCTATAGTTCTCCTACAGTTTTTAATTTATTTTAATTTTTTAAATTGCAACTGACAGGGTGTCCTTGTCACCTACAAATATGCTGAGTATGCTGTAGTTTGGCAAAAGGCTTACCATCAATAATATCGATAGCTCCTGTATAGCTGCACTGGACTCTCAGTAACTGTGGACTACTTGGCCTTCTCATGCCACTCCTGAACTGTAAAGTTAATAAAAATAATAACCAAATGGGTTCTGTTGTTTAAACCAACTAGTAGGCATATGGGAAATAGAAGAATGAAACCGTAACTTAGAACTAACCTGACTTAAATATATCAAAATACAATGCTATTGCATATGGTTAAGTAATTACCTCACTCGCGGGCATTCAGAAAATATATTACTAGAATTATTTGATTGTTCCTGAGATGAATCTTTCAAATACAAAAAATTTACAACACAAAATTACAGCATTTGGCATGTCTGTTCTGAAACACCTCATGAGGGAATGAGGTATTTAAGTGCCTTGTAGCTTTGGAAAATTTCCACTTAATCTCATTAAGTTAAAGCCAAACACTTCCTAAAAGGAGAAAGGTTTAATAGCACTGTACTTTGAAAGGAAACAAGGACACGTACAAATGCACAGTGGTTTCCAATTTCTACACAAATATTAAATGAATCATTGACTAAACATTTTTGAATACCCAGAGACTAGAGATAAATTTAATAATTTAATTAGCCTATTTTTCACTCTCATTCAAATAGCTTTACTTTATTTTGGAAACCCTGTGAATATTTTCAAGACAAATCTTTGGCAAATCCTCAGTCACAGTTAATTATTTTATCCACTTGTATCTTCCTGCCAAGATTCAGTCACTATAAATGAGCATATTTAATATTGGATTTATCACTGCTGGGATTTTTTGATTTGGGGGGGGTGGGGGAGTTTGGTTGTGGAGGTTTTTAAACTTTGTTTTTGAGGAAAATAGCTCTAATATTGAGAAAAAAAGGTCAGACACAGACTAAATCCAACATTTCCAGATTTTTTAAGGCTTCCTACATGCTTTACAAAGTCATACATGACACTTTAAAATTGTGATCAGAGATAAAATACACATTTTTAAAAAGGCAGTTGAACATGAAAAACCCACTATTTCCCTCCACTACCCCACCATCCCTGCACCTCCCCCACCCCCAGCAAATAGCATTCTGAACTGAAACAGAAGCTGGTAAAATTTTCCAGCTATTCAACTGCAGATTATTGATTACAAACTGTTCAAGATAAAAGTTCTGTGCTGCTCCGCACTTCATTCAAATTACAATAGAACAGATGTATTTGGGGCATACTGTCACTGGTGGAACTACAGGCTTTAAAAGCCTTTTCAATATAAATAACATCCATCAAAATTATGTAAAAAGTGTCATGTTATCAAAGATAAAACTGACAGAATATCACAGTATCTTAAAAAGAAAAGAAAATTTAAGCCGTGATTATATTAAATTTTCTGTTTTGAATTTTTTGCTTTAATTAGGGTAGTAAATGTTATGATTGCATGTTATGAGAAAAATGTGCCAGATGATCTTCCCTTTTTAGTTCTGTATAGGTAGATTTGCTTTTTGTTTCCACCATGACTATTGGACATCAATGGACATGATATTCAATGGACAAAAATATCTGAGCTTTATGACATCTACTTCATAGAAATATTTCTGTAGCAAGAAAAAAAAAAAAAACCAACAAATCACCAAATTACTTGTGTTCTGTGATCTGACTGGGTAGTTTTTAGTTTGCATTTCAAAATAGGAAAATAAGTTGCAGACCAGTCAGGAGAGGAAGAAAGCATAGACTAGATTCAGTTTATAGATTAACCTAATATTCTCATTTAACATTGAAGTGCATATCCTATTCAGGCCATTCTTAAATAGGGTTCTACAAACTCCTTATCCTTCTCAGAAAATATACACCTGACCAAAGTCTAGGAACGCTTGATCACATTGTGGATCACCAGTACCATATATGGAACATATATGGACTGGGACATACCTGCAAAATTCCTGTATAACAAAAAGTTTTGTTCCCCAGCAAACATGTAAAAGGACCACTAACTTTCCTTGTTACGTTTTATCAGATTTTTGGATTGTCTTGCTCTAGCTGTCAAGTTCATCTTTCTCAAAAAAATGAAGTTTTGGAGGATGTTCACAAAGGCACAGCACATCTGATTGATTGCTGCCTTTTGTGGATTAAAGAAGGAAATCTTCCCATGTGACTAGTCTCCCACCTTCATGAATCCCATTAGCGTAGTGTTGCTAAAGAACAGAAATGTAAATTCTAGTGGTTTTGTTGCATATTAGTTCATCATGGTTTGTGGCCAAAATCTGAGACCAGAGTCCAAAAAAAAGAAAATGAACCTGCACTTCCACCTGTAATTACTGTTTCAGTCACTATCAGAGAGAAAGAGAAATTTTAGTCTCCCAACACTATGGAAATTGTTATATACATTAAGCTAGTAAAGTCATAGCCTGTTGTTTAAACCCTTGCCTCTGTTTGCTTTTAGATGACCTGTGTTCAAATCAAAGATCAAAGGGATTATTTCAAGTCTACAAGAGGTCTCTGATGATGGTTAGATACACAGTACCTTACATATAACGGACAAATAGCATATGGCTACATATTTTTTAAGTGACACGCTTTTGTAGACATGGCAGCTTCACTGTACAATTTTCATAAAAGGAAATATTTGCTGCAAAATAACTCTAAGGCACTTGTGTAACGTGAAAAGCAGAAAGCAATTCTGGTTGACAAGTAAAGGAAATAGATTATCAAGCTGAATAGTTGGCTAATTTCTTTATGTTGCATTAGTAATCAGGAAACCAATTTGCTTTGTTTTCAAAATCAATAGCATTGTGTTCTGTGTTCCCTAAAATCAAAAGACAATCACTGTAACATATTTAACAGGACATTTTTCATTTGACTGTTTCAGTTGCTTTTTTTCCTTTAGAGGTCATTGTTGCAATAGCTGGGCAAAATATGCATTATATTAATTAGAAAAATTTCATGAAGTAAAAGATATATTGGAAAGTTTCAAATTAAAAAGCAAAATTTTTGAGAAGGTTGAATAAGATTATTCCACAAATATTAACAAACTGCGCTATAAAATTATCATTAGAAGTTCATCATCAAGTGCTGAGGATTACGAATGGTAGAACTAACAGGTTGAAACAACCTTTGATTGCCCACCTTATGTGTGCACTGTAAAACAGGTTTTAAGTACATGACTATGCACGACATTTTCCAGAGAATAACAATCTTGCTCTGTATGCAGAATGAGGATGCTTTCTCAATGACCAGCTATTCAGAATCTTTTCCATCATAACATTTAGTGAATGACCCCATGATGTATTTACAACACATTACTAAAGTGCAACTCTGCTAAGGAAATGATTGCTTCTCTCATCAACTTTCCTGGAATTAAGATTAATACAATATCTGAAATAAGAAATAAATGTTTTCTGGAGAAAGACACTAGATCTTGCTGATGTCTGTGTTAATAACCTCAACGGTTTCTAGTAAATGAGTGAGGTAATTTCTAGGTAGTTTATATATAATTTAATTTCTCTAATTCCAGCACAGATATATTTTAGAGTTTTAATTGTTATTTGATTTTGAGTAATGGATTTATCTTTAAAATATTTCTTAGAGTTTTGCTACGTATAAAATACTTGTTAGGTTAAAAATATGGAATCCAAACTTTCAGCTCATGATTTGTGCAGATCTGATCAGTTGGTTCCGTAAGTTAGACAAACTATAATCGCTAAGCAGCTACTGTCACACAGGATTTGAATTGGACCAATTAACAACAATCTTTTACATGAAATAAATATATCACAGATAAGAAAACTTTTTTTTTTTTTTAATAAACACTGGCACTGTTTTCTCTCCTCTGAGATATATCTTTTCCTGTAAATACAGCAGGAAAACGTGTATCACTACCAGCCAATTAAAAATGCAAAACCTATTAAAGTAAAGCACATAAAAAAGAATTCCCAGTTTCACTACAAAACTGAGAGGTTTTAAAACACCTTTTCAAGAGGCCTTGTTCTGTATCTTACATAATTGTGGAGATGTAGTGTTCTAGTGCATTTGTCCCAGAATAATCTTATGTCAATCAAAAGCATCTTTGAGGTAAATTGCTTTCTCAGTATCACTGATTAACTAGGTCTTTGTGAGCTACAGATTGTTCTCAGCTTCTTACTTACCAGAGAGCAAATTTATTTCATGTGATCTGAAAAAATACAATCTAAGCCCCACTTCATTCCCTGATGATGCTAGGTAGATAAAACGTGTTTATTCCTTGGTTTGATTTGACCATGGTGGTCTTCAGAAAACCCAAGTTCTCAGTTGGTCACAAATTTCCATATGTCAAATCACTCCTTTTCCAAATTTGTCCTTTAGTTCCTCTCAAGGACCCAATCAGAAGGTTCGAAGAACTGTAGGAAACAACTTTTTCAAGGTTTATTGTTATATCAGACAATTTTCAGTTTCCCTATAAGAGCAGACAAACATTTCTACTGAATACCCAGGATATTTACCTTTTGGAAATATTCATTATAAAGGTTCTGGGGAAAGCATCTGCAGAAATCAAGTTATTTGAAGAAGAGGATGAATTGGATATTATATTTTCACATAGGGAATCAAAAAAACCCAACAACTTGTTAAAAGGGGACAAATTACCTTTGAAGAATTTTTTTAAATGCAAAATAAGATGCTTCTGAATAGAAATCTGAATTTGGCCAATTTGTGTGATATTATCTTGAAGGATACTTCCTTAAACTAACACATAATTTGCAACTGACAGAAAAATATTCTAAAATTATAATGATTCCAAAATTTTCCTACTTCATAAAAGTATCATTAGATTGATAGAGGTTGGTAGAGGTTGTCAGTGTTACTGTACAGTTTTCTAATACTGTATGAAGAAGCTTAAATTCATGACAACTCAGTGAGAACTCACAAACCCTGTGAAACACCAGAACACCAGAAAATATTAAAGACATTGAAAAAACTGATTTCAAACTTTTAATGTTTCAACAATATTTTCCTCTTGTGATCATATAAGCTCAAAAAGTTAATTAAGTAATTCGCTCTGCTCTTACATCCTTTAGTCCAAAAAATAATCAGATTTGAAGTAATATCTTGTGTATATTTTAATTTTGTCAAATTGGATGAACTACTTATTTGTCTACCTCTAATAAACAGACCATCTTTCCTTTTTGTCCTCTTTCCACAACCACGAGGAAAATGAGTCACTGCATTGAAATGAGCAGAGATAGAGTCATATACAAAATTAAGTCTTTCATTGTCTTCAATCATAAAGTAATCACTGTGCAATCCTTGAGCATAATAATGCAAGATTAAGAAATGCTGTCTTCTGCTCTAAATGGTCAATTCGTTAAAAGCTTTGGATGAAATGGGATTCATTAAATATTTTTCGTTTCTTTCTTCAGAATATTATGTTTTACATTTGTAATTCAAACTCCCTATGAATTTTGAGAAACTATTTCAATTTCATTGATTAAAATTATTCGATCAATTGAAAATAAATATTTTTAAACAAAATATATCAATTTATATAAAAGTAATGCACTGCCAAATCCTCTATCATATGTGCGCATTTAATCATAATCATGCATGCATACATACGCACACTTAGACATTTGCTTGCACGTAGTGGTAGCGGTTTAATAATTTCATTAGAAATTTCCTTGTCCACTTCAATCCCATTTCTGATAACAGAGGGGTATCTCAAGCCTTAAATGTGTGACTTTTTTCACCCATCATGGACTATGACTTAGCACCCAGTACAGAAAGAAACTGACATACAGTGAGAAGTCCATAAAACTACAGGGCCAAAATACATGAGGTGTACTAGAAGAGCCTGAGAAAAATTGGTTTATTCAGGCTTGAGAAGGTTAAAGAAGGATCTTATTGCTCTATCCATATTCTAAATGGAAAGGTGGACAGGAAACAGACCAAACAGTTTTGAAGTCTATAGTAAAAGGGGAAGAGGCAACAGACACAAGACACTGGGGAAGAAATTCTCATCAGATGTTAAAAAACAAATTTTCACCATGAGGGTAATTAAGAGTGGAGCAGGTGCCCAGAGGACTGTCATGCTGGATGATATTCAAAACTGACAAAAGACAACCCTGCACAACTTCTACAACAGTTGGCCCTTATTTCAGCAAATGATTTGACCTTCACAGGTCACTCATGACATAAATTATTCATTGACTCTCCTAAGTTAAAAAGAGGAAATACCATTACTAGCACTTCAAAGGATAAAATGTCCTTCCCCTTATTAACCTATTATTATAGTTTGACTTGTTTTTTAAAAAAAAAATTATCAATCCTAATTTAAATTAAGCATCTAACATGCTTTCCTGTTTCTGCAATAATTTATGCTTTGCTTTAAAATGTCATTTAGTTTGTAAAGACTCCACAACTTTGTGAACAACAATCAAAAATACTATCTTTAAAGCAGTAAACAAGGGGTTTCCTGTCTGACAGCATTATTGTTAGCAGCATTGGCGAGTGTAAGGCCCCATGCACTGCTTTGACAATTTGACTTATAAAGTTAGATGATGCTCATTTTACATTCTGGCAGTTACACTTTGTATGAATCACATACAAATAAAAATTCCTCAAAACTAAAAGTGATGTCAGCATATTAGAAAGAGTACAGAAGATACTCTTGGAGGCATTTTAGTTACCCAATCTGAAACAGTACCTGAACTGCATTTAATGTCCACCAACATGTCTTACAGTGCTGTCTGGCCTCAAGCAGGTGACTGAGAAAGTAAAGGCTCTCCTACAAGCTCTGTGTCTTTCAGTCCTGTAGGGTTTATACTGAAAACTTATGTGTAGGCAATGTATTGTACATTTTGGCTGCGAGAACTGAGCTATTTCTTAAATTACTGCAATAAAATATTTTGAATTTTATTGCTGAATTGCAAGAAATGAATTTCACTGTTATATCAGACATGGTTAAAGTGCAGGCATCAAGTATGTCATGTTCATTTCCAGCAGATTAGATTTCTGTTACAGTCTTGAACAGTGACTGTCTTAACTTGTGCTCCTCCTCTCCCTGAAACCTCAGACCCACAAGGAGGTAAAGACTACCATTATGTTCACCATATTAAACTATTTATTTATTATAATCAAACACCAATTGTTATTTTGAGTGCTCTGTCACTGGTTCCATATGCCAATTTAATTTTTGTTTTTATCCCTACAAGCCTTCCAGATTTTCAGAAGCCAAACCTGACACCTTTGCATTCACAGAGGGTCCACTAGAAAGAAAGGAGATGATTGTCAATTAACTTAACTACATTATGTTGATGCCTTGGGAGGCTACCTGAAACAGAGACTAGACAAAGCAAGGGAATAAAGGAGGTATTTACTAAAGGCCTCTAAAAGGTACACCTTGGGCAGCACAGGAGCCTCTGCAAGAGACTACACCCAAGATGGATCCAAAAATGGACGACGAGTCACGAGTTTTTAGACAGATATAGGTTTGGTCTGTTAGCATATCAGAAGCTGATTGTCCAACCCAAGCCTTAGAAATGAAGGAACAATCCCCTGGTCTGCCCCGCTTTGAATAACTTTGTTTATACCTTTCAGACCTGAGCAGCAGTAGCGTGGCCTTGGTTGTACAGGCCCAGGAGGATTGTTTAGTCTGACTAACACGGGAAAGCTGGCTACTGTTTTACACAGAGTTTAGAGTCACACACACCACTGCAGTAAAGAATCTGGAAAACATAAAAGCTAAAAACTCCTAAGGCATCAATGTCCTGCTTGTTTTGATAGTTTTGTCAGTGGTTAAAGAAATCAGTCTCATGATAGGATAAATGAAAACAAATCAAAGTACTGTTTTGCTCATCCTCATAAAGACAAGTCATATTCTCTTAGTATCAATATTTTTTCTTCTTTTTATATTAATTAGCACAGTCCTGGTTCAAACATTAGTCTCATTTGCAACAGGTGTTTAACATATATTAGAGAGCATCAAAGAATTGATAATCTCTAATTACTTCTACTGATACACAGACAAGTATTTACAGTCAGTACAACTGGCAAAAAAACCCTGATATCTGAATCAGGTATAAAAATTCATTCATCCTTTTCAACTTTAAAAGGAATTCAAAGCTCCTTTTTAAAATAAAAACATTTTCTTTTACATTCTAAAGCTGTTGGTGTATCTTGAAATAACACCCAGTATGGGAAATTTTTTAAAGGTGCAAATAGGATTTTGACCAAAAAAAGTATTTTATGAAGAAAATGGGGAAAGAAAAGAGGTATAGTCATTATATTTTTGTGGACCTTGGACAACTATATTTCAGACTGTTCAATTAGACCAGAAAACCAAAAAGGTCAGTATTTGCATTATAGAAATCATCTTCATAGCAAAATACATGCATAGAAGAACTCAACATGACTTGCTCCTTGCTGCAGAAATCTGCATAATTGTGCAACTTTTCCAATCTTCTAGATGTATTCCTCATGATTTTATGAGACACGATATTCATTATCCCATATTGAGTAACAAGATTAATAATTTTTTCAAGACTTTTTGCAGACACTTTGAAATATCAGAACCATATTCTGTCTAGAAAGAAAGCAGTTGAGTAAAATTACAGTTGATATCCAGGTAAAGGCATACTTTCTGCTATTTCAGTAAAAAGGGTTTGCAGCATATCCGTTGTCTGATATTGTAGTTACTGTGATGTTTCATTACAGATTTCCTGATTTATTTTTTATTCCCTTAAAAGTTAACAAGAATGTTTGTTGTATCTTATACTTCTTAGTGCTCAATAATAATAATAATAAAATCCTAAAGCTATTAATAGAAAGAATATTCATTTAGAAAAATTAGAATTCCAGGTGGTCTTAAAGGTGAAACAATGACCTTCATCTCCAAAGCTATGCAAAAATAGGTCACCCATGCCCACGAGATTTACTTTTACAAGAGTTCACCAATTATTTCCCAAAAACAAAAGAAATAAACAAATATCTACCAAAGAAAATATTTCAGCTGTTTCTGTGTATCTTTCTTGGGAGAGTACTGGTTTCAAATTGTTAAGATTCTTAGAAAAGACAATTTTAAATACCAGAAATGTGACATCTTTCTGATGAACTTACCTGCTGTAATACTTACATAATGTAGAAATATTATTTAACAATTTATCTCATCATTCACTATAACAGCTCACTTCCAAGCAAAGAATACTACTTACTTACATCTAAATGCATCAGGAATAGTGGAGAATATCAATGGTTGTAAGAAGGAGTGAATAAAACCTGATATGTGAGGTGTGAACTGAGTCCACTGCATTTGAAGTAAAGTATTTCCTGCTGCTAGCAGATTTTACAAATATGAGGGTATCAGAGATACTTAAATTAACTACAACACTGAAAATCTCACATCTCCATCACCATGCAGAATTTTGGTCCTGACCCAAGTTTCTACATGTTTAGAGTGTCACAAATAATGGTTTTGCATTCATACAATGGGACTATCAAGGTGTAAACTAATCTCACATGAAAACCAGCACAACTAATCCCCATCTTGAATCTAGCAGTGGAGAAATTGAGACTCCAGTCATTACTAAGGAAAGGAGAATCTGCTGTTTAGATCACAAACAGCACTGTGGATGCAGAGATTGCACCGAATTATTAGGGTCAATAAAATAATGAGATATTGTATTGAAAGATTAATCTGTGGCTCTTTGCTTCAAGGCATATAGAGAATGTCTGCCTCGACTGGCACAAGGCAAATATTTTTAAGCATGACTAAATTATGAGAATCAACATTCATTAATCTAAAAATACATCTCTACTTACTAAAAAAGCTCTTTCATCTCTTATTATTTGCACTGCCCTAATATTCAGAGATCCTATTCAGTTTACAACGTCAGTATCCAGGAACAGTGAAAAGGCTATTATCCCTTTAGACAGGGTAGAGAAAAGTACATGGAAAAATATGGAGTGTATAGACTCAGTGATTATGTGGACATGCAGTGTAAAAGGATGCAAGCACAGTTCTAGTCTATTTCTTCAGTCCCCTATAGCTGAAGCCAAATCACGTGTTAGTAAAACCTTCACAGTAATCTATATATGATAAAGATAACAGTTATTAACCCATCAAAGAACTAGTGCACAACCATTTGTCATTTGTGTTGTGTCTATAATCATGTGATAAAACTCAGATATGTCTGATTTTTTCCCTTCATGTAAATTCATCTGCTTCTTCACTCTCACGAACATTCACCCGGTACCACTTTCAGTATGTTAGAGGTGTAAGTAATCTCAAATAGTATGCTCTACAAGTGGAAGAATGAAACAAAGGAGTAGGACCAATATACTAAAATGTCACTAAAAATATTTATGAGGGTACTTTTTTTTCTATGCAATTCGTGGCGCAGTTAGCATGCTGTTTTTACTCTCAGTTGTTTCAGTGACCTACATTAGTTAGTTCAGACTTTTGGAGTAAAATGTGTATCTCAAATTTGTAATTAAATCTTAAAGACATAAATATGTGTTGCCTCATGTTTGCATAACACAGAAAATTCATATGGCATTAAACACTGAGTTTTAATTACATCCTAGTTAAGAAATATCAAGTCTGTCTTTAAAAGCACACCAAACAAACAAACAAACAAAACCCCTTAATCTTCTTCAAATATTTGTATGGTTAAAGAGGTTCTTACTTTTCCTGAAAACTGTGTTAACTGAATCTAGCTGCCAAATGTCAGAAAGAAAAGCTGTGAAATGTCACTCCCACTAAAATCCCAAATTAACAAACTATTCTATTCAATTATGTAATATTTCTGTCTTTGATTAAAAAAACTATTATTTTAATTTGATGAAACAGTGATCATTTTGTCACTACCACGACTCTATCAGCCCCAGAACTTGTTAATTATTTTTTCAAGTCAACTAACTTTGCTCATCTTTATTCAGCCTCGCTTCTGTTCTATAACACAAATGAGGAGTGATTTTTTAAAGTATACAACATTTCACTTGCAGAAGGTGTGTTATCCTGACCTCCAGGGGAAGGGAAAACACAAGATTCGTAGATGCTCATGGTCNATCACCGTGGTTCTGCCTCCAGTGTCATCCACTGATGGGAAGTACATGGTATTGGGGTTTCATGTGCGCCCAGGCCTTGTGGGGATCCCCTTTTCTAGGTAAATTTTCTCTGTCCTGGAGATAAGTGTCTCACTTTCNGAAACTGGTACAAGTTAGTCCCTGATCTCCTAGAATAAGGACATGGCAGTGAGGTTTGGATAAATGGGTGGAGTGAAAGGNTTTCTATACAGATTCATTATCATGCTCTGTCCATTCTTTTCGACCTTTCCCGAAATGGGTTCGAGGTCTTCAGGAGTCTTTGATCGCACATGTCCACTTAAGAGCCTCATTCCTGCACTTGCACTGTACTGTGCTAGGCTTTATCTTGTCTTGGAAAGGTGCTGCCCTACACATGTGGGGCCCACTTCTCCAGCCACATCCTGTAATTTCTCACAATGCGTTGTAATCAACAATCTTTGGCTGTTATTACCAACAATTCTTGGCTGGCTCCACAGCCATCCAGCTATCTGTGTTTGAGACATAAACATTAGCCCTGTTATCTTCTAGGTTTATACAAAAAGCCAGTCAAAAGCTTTGAATTCAGTAAGAATTCGGGGAGGAAGAAGCAGAGAGGTGATAACTCTCACCACATTGCTGGTGTTAATCCTTTTGCATGTCTTTGAGAGATTTTCATGGTTAACCAGATATCTGAGGTCATGCAAGAGGTGAGAAAGAGGTAAGATCACATGGAATTTGCTGACTACATGTATGGCATTTTGGTTTTGTACATGTATCTCAACGTTCTTCTGCAGCATTATCCTATCTTGGTGTCATGTTTCTAAAGGAAGATGATTTGTATCAAAATCCAGAAACCACTAGGTTTCCATAAACGGGAACAAAACAGGTGGCATTCGGTTTCCATAGTGTAGCTCCCCTGTTCAATTTTATTACTGTTAGATGGGCCTTAAAGTTCCACAGTCAAGGGGGTAGAGCCCACAATTTCTTTGAGAATACTGGAGAAGTTGCTTTTAATGATACAGCTGCTATTGTGTTAATTATACAGCAGCTATTTAGGTGTTTCTGAAAGGAAGAATGTAAGAAAGGTAAAGATAAATAGAAAGCTCTTTAGTCATAAAAAAAATCTATGTTTCAGAAAAAGCTTTCTTGTGAATGTAACATCTGTCAAAGGGCCAAAATCCCTATTCCTAAAATCAATGCTAAAAGTATGATCACAAGCAGTATTACAAGTGTTTAGAGGGCTTTTTCCCCAGCTCTGATCATTACTCCTCTCTGGAGGGCCCAACACATCTTCTAGCGCACTTAAGAAGATAAAAGAGAGAATGATTTATTCTATACACAGCTGTTAAATGAGACCCTTTGATTGTAGTTTGAAGCAATCTCAGAGGAAATAACTTTCTTTTATTTTCTTCCTTGTGTGCAACAATGTTTATGGCTTTCCCAGCTGTGGCTGAGAGGTTGCTCTGTGAAACTTTCTGACCCTCTCTGATAATAGTTAAACACTTTGCTGATGTATCTCTGCGATTTGCCATAGGGGTTGCAGCTTCCTGATTTGTCCTCTTTTCTGTTCTGTATTTTAACACATCATTCAGAGCTCATGTGTGGCAGCTGCTTTGTGTAACCATGTTGCATTATATATAACTCTTTTTTTAAGACAATGTTGAATTTTTCTGCTCACAGAAATACTCTTTCATTTTGCTTTAGAAACCTCTGCCATCTCCTTCAAGATAATGTACTATACAGCCATTTCATATATCATTTGTCATAGAACCACTTATTTCATTCTTATTTTGCTTCCTCTCAGCTAACATCTATCTTTGACTCTCATGGAGGATAGTAAATATCTTCACCTTTCCCTTTTCTCCTTATCCAGCTGACTTTTCCTTCTATGGGTCTCATATTTCTCAGTATATTTTGTCCAAACCTCTTACAGATTGTTTTTTCACTTTGTTTTGCTGTTGTTGTTGGGGTTTTCTTGAGTGACTGTCATTTTCAGTTATTGTCAAACATTTTAGTTTAATACTGATGGAAATTAGAATAGTCTTTCATTTGATGTACTGTATTAAAGCAAGAATGTCAGAATTGACCTTTTAACCTCACTAGAATATTTACTAGCTCTGTCCCCTAAACTTCAAGTCTTTTAAACATCTCAGTAGTTATTTAATTAGAATGTCATAATATGTATTTATTTATACATATATGGTTGTGTGCACGCGTGTATCAATGTATGCAGATTCGTGTGGGGAAAAACAGAGAAACATTAATACATGGTGACATTTTCAATTGTGTCTTTTAAGTGTGAACGTTTCCCTGAGCTGAAAAGCTGAAGGAGTCATTTAATACTGGCTAAATGTTATCCATTTCTTAGAAGCAGAAAAATCTATGTTCAGTACCACATAGGAAATTACATCTTTTTTTGGTTGGTTGGTTCAGTTTTTTTCATTACAACCACTTCTGCAGTAGTTTAAAAAAAAAAAAAAGTGTATCTAGGAAAGTTTGAAATAATAATTAACTGTAAGATATTTTTTCCTTGAGTAAAAATACTGATCATCTCTAAATGTTTACATATTTGAAAAATTTATTTTGAAATTCCTGCACATTTCTAAAAAAGAAATTTCTAATTTCTATCACAATTCCTTAACTTCATTTTTTGAAGTATTGTAAAATGTTAACACGTAACAGTGTTAGTAATGTAGTATGTGCAGTACTTGTTATGTATATAGAATTATACTTATGTATGAGTATATTCTATATAATTTCAATGAAACACACTATATATATACATAACATTTAAAAATTAAGTCATAAAAGCTATAATTACGCAAACATATATGTATATATATGTATGTATGTATGTATGTATGTATGTATATTTATAATATATGTAATTTCATAATAATTAAAATACCTACCCTGTCTGTAGACTGAACCTTATAATTTTAGGAGCAATGGACTTTGTGCATGTGTTTGTGCTCCCATGTATTATATGGGGTACCAATAGTGCTGCCTCTGATTCTTCATCACTGGCTTGCCCTACTCAGAAGCTGTCCGTCTCCCAACAGAACTGCAGCTCACCTCACTGTGGCAATTTTTTCCTCTATTTCCCAGTGTTAGCTTAGTTAAATAACTGAATGTTCATTCAGGTGTGGGGCACAATTCTAAAGGCATAGGCATTTCCTTAGCAGTTTGAGTGAATTCCTTAGAAAACTGACGCAGACAAGAACACATCTGTGACTGCAGGAAGGAACAAATATAAACTACTTGATAGTCATTCTCTTTAAATTTCATAAAAATTTAGAAATAATTTTGAAAATGCTTTTAAAGGTTTTAGTATTTTTTAATAAAGTAAGGTGAAAGTGATTTAAAAAGGCATGTTTAGTTTTATTGAGTAAAAAATCTGATAGCACCAAACAGATATCTTGAAAATTAACTGAGTAGAAGGGCTCAACTGAAACTGCAATATTTTTAGGAGGTTTTTTTCTACATCAACGTGATGGCTAGGTATAGAAGTAGGCAAGTTCATAACTTCTTCATACCTGTACAGCAGTTACCCGTGTATGTTTTCCACTTTGCAAAACAGGTTTCAGAAAAGTGCTTCAGCAATGACTCACCTCTCAAAGACGTTTTCCAAGCAAGAGATTTAATAAATTTAATTTATTCTCTTTAATAAGTAGGAAAGAAGTTTAAAGCATGGTGTGACCAGAAGGTACAAGCAAGCACATACAAATTTCTAACAGCTTTTTAATCTAGGAGAAGAGGACACAATAAGATCCACTGCCTGGAAGATGAAACCAGGGGATGAAAATTCAAGTATTGACAAGAATGTTTTCCAGTTTATCACCGTAAGAGGTTATCTGTGAACCTGCTAGAATCTCCATTGCCTGAGGCTTTAAACTGAGACTAGCTGTCATTAGAAAAGTGCAATAGAGTTCAAATGACGGGTGTTTAAGAGGCACATTGCTAGCCTGGATAACACATGCATCATACTAATGATCATATTCCTATGCATCCTTAAAAATATATTACACGCAGGAAGACATGTAAGGAGAGAAGCTGCTATAATTAAATTAGTTCAGGTATTTGTCAAATTAATGACAAAATATTTATATGCAAATATAGGAATGCTAGTAATGCAACTTAATGGTCTGCAAACTTTAAACACACAGGCAAAATACTTATTCTTATTTACATGTCTCCAAAATGTGTAAGTCATTTAAAACATGAATACATTTCTAATACACACAAAACTTGGAGCAAAGCAGGGACAAAAGTTGTATTAATTATGATAAATTTCTTCCACAGCAATCCAAAGTTCTTGCAAGAGAACCATGACGGATGGGAACCTATGAGTCTCCTTTCAAAATAGTACAAGTGCGACAAGTTTTGTCAGAAAAATCCTGTGGTGAAATACATGCCACCTTGAAGTCAGTGATAAAATCAAGTTTTTGAATTTATAAACCAAAATTTATAAACCTTTTGTGACAGAAATGACAAAAGTTAAAAAAAACTCCATGAAAGGTCTTCATGTAATTAAATTGTTTAATTAGAACCAGATAGATAGAAGTTACACGAAGGACAAATATCCAAGCTGTTTTGATAGCTGAAACTCTTATCTAAAGTTATTGGTTCCTTGTTTCTCAGTTTGTTAATTTTTTAACTGAACACCATTGAAGGTAAATCAGTAGTCTCTTAGCACCATTTTTTGTACTACAGGATGACCTGGCACCAGAACCTGAAGCTGACAGCCAAAATCTGCTGCTTCAAAGTGTTTCTCTGCCTCCAGAGCATCAGCTGGAACAGAGGAATGGCTCACAGGCTGTGGGCAAGTTCTTCAGTGGACACCAGAGAACTGCACTGGGAACTCCATCTTGCGCGTCTGCCGGTGACACATATCCCCACAGCCTCCAGAGACAGATCTCTCAGTTTCACCATTTTAGAGAGTCAGGGGTAAATGGGGAAGAATTGGTCTAATCTGTCAATTGCCAAAGAACTGAGCAGCTCAGTGCAGGAGGCCAGATGGCTGTATTCCTCACCACCATACTGAGTTTCCTATTTAATTAGAAAATTTCTATTTGAGCAATTCCATATGGAATTCTTACAAACTTCCAGTTAACGCTATGCAGGTGTGCACCAGCTTTGACAGGCTCAGAGCTTAAATCAAACAAGGATGTCGTGATGAGATAAGACAAATCGGGGAAAATAAGCACTAGGAGAATGATAAAGAGTACAACACTGCATGGAACTCTGTAAAAAGTTATTTCTTGATATTTAAAAGCTTAAATAAATATTTAATATTTGTAATTATAAACTAAACCCAAGGTTTAAAATACCTTTTTAAAAAATGAGTTCACTTTGTTTGAACTCAATAGGAATAGATAATCAAAGCAATTACAAATCTAGTGTGAACAGGTGGCACTTAAATAGAAACTATAATAGCTTTTGCTATAAAGACAAAGGGTCTTATCATCTGATTTAAAGATCACAATGAGATTTATCTCTATGATGATGGAATTAATATTAAATTATATAGGCTCATTATTCCAGCTCACGTAATGAAAACTTTTCTTTATTACAAAACTATTAAATGTAATTCCATTTAATTTGCCTGACTGGTAATATCTTCCCACAGGACACACTAAACAAAGGCTAGGAAATCAAATCAGTTTTATGCTAGCTTATATCTGAGAAATCCCTTTACACAGAGTTAAATTTATGAATGTTAGAATTCAAACATAACATTTAGAAACTAAAAAACACAGAATCCTACACAAATGCAAAAACAGCTATCAAGATATCAGAGCATCTCAAAATGAACTAAAGAAATGTTAGGGTCACTGTAAAAGAAAGTGAGTCTGGAAAACTTGTAACCTGCAGTCTGACTCAACATTATTCAAATCTGCTTTTCAACAGTTTTCATGCCTGACCAGTGTGAAGATACAACCTCATCAAAATAGCTAGCCTTTTTCTTAAAGCAAAATTAAAGAGGATATTCTGAAATTTTATCATTTCACTTTTTTTTTTTTACTGTCCACCACATCAGGGACTAGTGCACTAAAGAAATGCAAGGTGCAGCCAATCCACGGCTGTACCCAACTGTGTGTTTTGACAGCACTGGACATCTGTTACTTTTTCAGAGGAAAACAGGGGGAGAAAACAATGAGTGACTGCAGCTTAGAAATTAGATAAAGACGTCTACTTACTCTTTTACACTCTAAAGGAAACATATGTAAACTAGACTTATTAAAACTGAATTCTAAATGTAACAAAAAATGACACAGAGCGAAGGAAGTTGCATCACATTGCTACAGTAAAAGAAAATATTTTGCACCTTAAGAAGATATTTGATGGTATTTTTATTTATGAAGAAAATGCAATTTTGCTAGGGAACAACATTTCCTTATGGAAATCCATGAGGATCTATTAGTATATGTGGAACTAATTTAATTTTAACTCATACTGATTAATGGAGTCATAAAAGCTTTTCAACATGTCAAGACTCAAAAGAGTGGAAGAAAATTAAAATCCAATTTATTTGGGGGTTTTGCACGTGGAATTAAATGAAGGTGTGTGTTTCTTTGTACAATAATTAAATGAAAATATTTAGAATTTAAAGATTAACTCTTTAAGATATTTTTATATAAAATAAAAACTAAGCTTCACAAGATTTTCCCTAATTCATCATCAAGTGCTGTTTATATTATATTAACTACTGTAATTCCTAATACATATATTTGTAGTATGATTGAACTGAAAAAGAAAATTTTATTTGCCTTCAATTTCTGAATTCTCTTCAAAGAAAATTCTGTTTTGAAAAGTTTATTTCCCTTTCCCTTAAGAATATATTCCTTTGAGAATGCTTGGAGCACTAGTTACTGTTGAATTTACATGCTTGAAATTTATCTTAAAAATCCATTTTTCCGCTGAAATATTTATTTCTACCACATCCTATTATTATGAATATTGGACAGTCCTTTCATATAAAGTTCTGTTCAGAGAATGTGAATGGAAGTTTGTTCACAGCCTGCAGGAGTTTAGCAAGTGATTCGAGAAGGGAAAAACCTGCTCCTTCTGGCACAAGAACATCATGCTATTTTGCACTAGGTACAATATATCTAGCTAATAGTCAAACGGTACATTCTGGAGGAGGCACTTCTAAATGTACCTGTCCTATGGGAATGGATACATTGTTCTGTTGGTGTCTTGTCTTGTCTTCTTTCTAAGGTATTTAGGATTGATTTGTTTTGAATATTCCCCATGAAAGCAAGATTGAACAATAAATTTGTCAGATACACTTGCTTGCATGACTTATTTTGGAGGCTGCCTCAGTTACTTTGTTTAAATACATGATAAAATGAATATTTGAGAGATAAAAATATGTTTACCATTACATAAAAATACAAATATGAAGTTTACTGATACTCTACAGAGAGAACATCAAGCATTTCTTCTCTGTCTTCTATTTTGATCAAATTTTAAAAATTGTATGTAAATGCCTTGACTTCTTATTTTTCTCTCTGAGTCTGGAAGAATAGTGTTTTCTTTTATTTCTCTAATACATTTCTTTAAATTAATCCTGATGGTTTAGATTTTGTAACTCAGGAGTGGATTTGTTAATGATAGTCTTTCCTTAAGACCGATGTATTACTATTTAAAATAATTGCAGAAATAATCTATATAACACTGATTGTAGTATCTGACTAAATTTTCTCTAAAGTCTAGGAAGGAGAGACAGCAGAAAGACGTTGCAGTGCAAAAACAGCATTCTGTTATCAGATCTGAAGTTACTTGGTTTCTGATCTCAAACACAACATTCAATTTTCTCTGTGTTTCTCTTTGGCCTGCAGTAGAAAGATTTTCAGAAATATGGTTTGTTTGGGGTTTTTTTCAATGCTTCACATATTTCTTAATTTGTTACATTATCCAATATATGGATGGTTTTCTTTTTTTTTTAAATTAGAGAAATTCCCAGTACCATATTGAACACATGTCCTTTTATCCTTTCCAATAAGAAAATACATCAAAACTTATTAAACAGTATACATTGTATAAAGAAAAGTTGGGAAAATAATTTTCATTACGTGAAATCAGAGTAATTAACTACCAAAGGAAATATGGAGTAAGTCCATAACACCCAAATCGATACAGCGAGGACATAGCTAAAAATATTTATGAAAATATACTGGATTTTCTTTTTCCTTCTTTTAATGACAAAATATTTATTTCGCAATTTTGTAAGGAAAGTACAGCAGATATGATTTATTAAATTACATAATTGAAACCCAGATGTTTTTTCATTATAGTCTTAATACTGTTTTTCTCTGCTTGAAGCCTCTGTAAAATTATAAAGTTTGATAGCAGGACCAATATACAAGTTATTGCAATATTGAAACTAAAAACTACAGAAGGTGAACTGAATCACATTCTAAGAAATTACTGTGTTTTCCAGAATTAACAAGGAATATGGCATATTCTTAGACATAATAATTCCACTTATTCCAAGTTAGCACATTTTAAAAGGTAATTAATGCCATTCTTACTGCCTCCTAATATATCTTGATATATGTCTGGTAGTGTAGTAATTTTTTATTACCATTTATTTATTTTTAGGTGTTTTTAGATATTTCTCTAAATTTCTTTAAGATACAACAATATTATATCTATAATACATAGTTACTTTAACAGAAGCAAATGTCTTGCAGAGTTTCTTTCCATAAAATTAATGTTTCTTGAATAAAATCCTTTAAGATTCTGAGATCTATGCAACTTAAAAGCTTTCCTAACAGTGAATTTATTCTTTGGAAGACCTTTTATTGTGCAATGTACTTATTACAAATTTGATTCATCCCATTTTAGGCTGTCATTGGTAATAACAATTGCTTAATAAATTTAAAAAGAATTCTAAAAACAAAAACATAATTAGACAGTAACACAAAAAGCTTATCCTCAAAGTAGTCTTTTGACAGCTCATGTACAGAGTGCTTTACGTTATCTCCCTGTTCATTAATTTTATTCTCAATAATAAAAATGTAGGTCATCATAAGATATTTGCCTGAGGGTAAATTAATTTATTTTCTGTCTCTTGTGAAGAAGGCTTTGATTCAGTTTTTTTGAACTTCAGAAATCTGAATCAAGCAACCATTTTCTTCAGCATCCTATGAACTGCATTTATGCTTAAGAGATCCCTAAATCAGAGATTTGTGCTCCAGGTTGCTTGTTCCAAACAGAAGCAGAGATCCTGCTAAAACTTAAACCCACTGCATATCCTCAAGAGACCTAGGGGAAGAAAAAAAAAAAAAAAAGTAAAAATAGTAATACTCTCATTTGGAAATCTAACTTTAGGCAGGAAATGTTTAAAAAGGAAAGATTCTAGACTATATGCTTCCAATAGACAAAAAAGCAATAATGTTAACTAACAAATTTTTAAAAAGGTATTTATTTGACGACATTTTAAGAAATATATACAATTACAATTAATTACAATATAAGGAAGATATTAAGCTATTTGAAAGAGTACAAAGGAGGGCAAGAAGATGATGAGGGGCCTTGAGAGAAAGCCACATGAGGAGCAGCTGAGGGCACTTGGTCTTTTCAGCCTGGAGGAGA